>JAQFYM010001761.1:0-29412 GCA_034694785.1 Agrenia bidenticulata | reverse complement strand
TAGATTACATATTTGTTTTTGTTTTTCAACAATAATATAAAACACAAAATTATAATTATTATATTTAATTAAATTATTTATTAATTAGATCATCTGCATTTTTTTTCAACTAACTTATATAACGCTTAATTCGACTGTAGCCCCTTGAACCTTTTAGGAAAAATGTTTTTCTAAGTTTTCGTAGTCTATACCCGTTCTTGTTCTGTTAGATTAGTTTTCACTACGTGGAAAATTGTTCTCAACTATTGCTTGTTGGCGAAATATAATCAAAGATTCAATTTTCTGATTTTGACATGCTTGATCGTATGTTTATTAATTTTTTACGGAAGTGGCTGTACAGCAATTATTGTTGTATCTTTTGGTTGGCATCATAAAAACTCCTCATTATATATTTACTTTAAACATCATTTATGCTAATCTTAAGTACTCATCCCGTGTTCTCTCCCAGTGAAAATTTTATAAAAACGCTTTTACGTATGGCGATTGACTTTATCAGCTTCAATGTCTAGATACTTATCCATCGCAGAAAAATTAATATTTTCGTTTATAAGAAAAACTCGTTAGCCATTTACATAGTGCACTCGTCTTATAATAGTTGTTTTATAAACCTTTTTAGATCTCTGTATTCAGTAAGCATCAAAATAACTCTTTTGTTTTCTCCAAATGTAAGCATACAGAATTTACGTTTTTTGTCATTCTGTACATCTAAATATGCTTTTATTTTGTATATACCGCATATTTTTTATGTATTGAGATGACCACCGCGTCTTTTGATAGGTTTTGGAAATACGCTTAACACGTTTTTCTGGCGTTGCAGACGGCTTAAATGTCTTGTATTTGCTCAATGATTTGTTCACCGTTTCTGTCATCTAGTAATATCCTTTATCTTCAACATATAATTTCCGAGCCTTTACAAATATATATCGTTATCAACCGATTATGGGCTTTTGTTAATTTATATGCTACTGCCTTATTTCTAACGCAGTAATTAGCTACAAAGAACAACACATTAGCAATATACTTTTAATATTATTGGTAAGCGGATATAATAAAGCCAATATGTGAATCTGTCAAGCGGTCTGTATCATTTGCACACTTTTTACAACACAAAAACGATTATCAGTTACCCATCGGTATATGTACAAACACTGCCATCAAGTTTAATTTTAAACGATCATCCATAGAACATCAAAACATATTTTTCTGTCAAAATATTACTCAATAAGCTTCCTACATAATCGAACTATAAATAAAAGACTTATTAAAAGTTTCAATGGAAAAAGGTTGCGGCCCAAACCATTTTCTAGTGTTAGTAATCCCTGTATACGTAAAAATGTTTATTGTCGCTATTTATAAATTCAATCCAACTATATAAAAAAACCACTTTTTAACCGTACACTGACAACTTATATGATTCAAGCAAATGGTTTTGTCTTATTTTAAGTTTTATTTTTTTTTTTGCATTTCGGCTCATGAGCATCTTACAAGTTAAAACGAGGTTTGTAAACCCATTGAGCGCAATTTTAGTTTGCCTTTTGCCCCGAATCTACATACAAAATTTTTATCATAGGCGGGTGTAAAGTACATACTGAAGTAATCTATATCGAAAACAAAAAGGGGTCTAAAAATATTAATTACTAGTAACATAATAGTTATAATATTTTGTATAATATAAAAACGAAATATGTAATAATTGTTGTTTGAGATACGGTTTTTTATTCTTTTTCTTATAAGCCATAATTGAAGTTTTACTTTTTATTTGCATGTAGATGTATCATATACACATTTTTGTATTAATTAATTTTATAGATTAATTGTATTTCATTTTTACTCATTCTTAGAATAATTAAAATCATGCCATTTATCCATTTCTATACAAAGTAAAGTAGGAAAAATGCATAGAATCGCGAGATCTAGCGTTATCGCAGGTATTAAAAGAATTACATAAAAATGCGGCGCGCGCTTTGGATAATACAAAAAATAGGTGAATACCCGACATCGCGTTTTCATAACGCTTTTAATTGGCCACCGTGCTTATTTATCATCGTTCCACTACAAGTCATGACATTATATTCATATCGGTAATATTTTTTTTATTATAACCTTTAAATCATACACCTATTCTTCTTTGTTTGCTTGCAGTTTTTTTAAATACATTGGCTCTATTTGGTATTGTCTTTTTTTTATTCAGTCTATCAAATTCTTTTTGTTTTTGCTTTTCGTTCTTTTTTACTATTGCATGATTGCTGGATTTACATGCATCTATAGGAGACATTCTTTACGGCCTTGTGTTTGCTTTACAATAATAACATATACTTTTACTAAGGCATATTTGAGTATGCTTACCAGTTCGTCTTAGAGCTGATCTAATAGTTCTGGACCAATTTAACGATTCGCCTATTTTCCTTTTGATAACAAGGAATCTTATGGTTTCTTTTGTTTTTTTTGCGGGCAAAGTGTCTATGCTTCTTGATACGAACTCACCTCCATTATCTTTTCTTAATGGGTCAAAAAAAAAAACGAGTATACACCCTGTAAGAATTTATGAAAGTTTCCTAACCAGTTTCTACTTAGATTAAAATGATATTATGTCTACGAAAACGTTTTAGCCACACCAACTCTGCTACTTTAAAAAAGTCCAATCATATCAACAGCAATCATCTCTTCCGGCATTGGAACGTTTTATACTTACAGTTGTTTCTAGCTGAGAAACCTCGTTCTAAACATATTTGACATTTTTAAAACACTTTACGCAGCGTCGATTTGTTTTTATTTATTCCGCTCTTACACAATTTTGATACATACCTTTAGAATGATTTGGGATAACGTGAAGTTGGACTATTTTCTTATCATTTTTTATAATTTTTTTGTTTATGCACATATGTTAAAATTGTTCATCTTTATTAAAAATACACCTTTTATTCGTGCATCAGTATCTTCATTGCATATAGTAACTTCTTTATTACATTTGTATCTTTATGCGCAAAACGTATGATTCCTTTGCGACTTGATGTATCTACTGCAATGATTTTATTTCCTCTGTTGTATTCTACAAAAAAAAATGAAAATACTTAACCTAGAAACCAAATCTCAGTACCTACTCACTGCCAAGGATTGGTTTTCTAGTAATTTCTAGCAGCGCAGTATGATCCATGATTAGATTAAATTGGTAATCGCAGGCCAAAATTTGCAGCTACTTATACACGTCAATGCTGCCAACGTTTTGCTCGTTGCGATTACGGTTCTTGACTCTGCTTTTACAAGTGCATTTTATATGTTGTCAACAACACGCGCATTTTGCTTCGGTACGCTCGCAATTCCTACTTTACTTGCATAGGTCTCAAGTGTCTATCTCTTCTTGGGATTTTGTAGTTATATCCTTATCATTGATGCAACCTTATACTTTTTTTTTATTGTTTATCTAGCTCTTCTGACCACTTTTATTTTAACTTCTTTACTTAAAATTTGATAAAATGGGTTTAAATCATTTGTGATATTATCCATAAAAACTCGGTCATAGTACAATATGCCAATACAGCGTCGCTGTCTTTTCTTTGTGCTAGGAGCTGAAAAATCTAGAATTTCTAAACGCTGTCTTTATCTGGTTAATCTTTTTTTTTGTTTAAATATACCCAGAATTTTATACCTATAACATCTCGTAAAATTTTTTTCACTGGTTAAAGTAAGATTGTATGTGCTCAATATCTGTAAAATGCTATTAAAGTTCTCGGCATAGTCTGCTAGTGTTTTTTCATATACAAGTATATCATCAAGATATCCCTCGCATCTATTCCTTAGTAAATTTTCTATAATACAATTCATATTCTTTTGGAATACCTCAGATAAGTTTTTAACCCTTGCGGCATCCTTTAAAACATCATCAACTTTCTGCCGGTAAAAACAATTGTTTTTTCTTGTTACTTTTTCATCAACAAGAAGTAAGACCCGAACCTGTTTTTGCACTTTTGGTGGGTTCCAGGTTACACAGGTAACGGGGTTCGGGTTGATCCGGTTTAATTCGAGTCAAATCTGCACTTTACTTATAGCCTAGGATGTCCATTACCGATAACCGGCTCGGCGGTTAATCAGGTACCGGTACTTTTTATCGCCTTATGGTCAACCGGTTTAAACCGGGTAAACCAAAAAAATAAATCTAGTAAACTTTGTTTCTAATCTATATTGTTTGTATTATTTTTGCTACAAAATTTTGTCGAAACAAATGATTACTATCTTTTTGATTTTTACTTAAAGTATAATGAACAATTATAGCAATATTTAAAAAGATTTAGAGTTTTTAATACTTTCAGGCAGGGAAAACTGCAAGAGCAGCATGTATATGATGCTTTTTTTGTAATTACTTTCACAATACGCGTTTCTGTTACGACAACAAACCATAAAGGATATTAGGGTAGCTCTGCTTGCTTAAGTCTTTTATTTAAAATCTATACAGATAGATGATAATTAATTCTTTTTTGTTTTACAATTATTATTTACCTTCTAAGAGACTGAATGTTTGCAAATAAAAGTCACAGAACAATTACACTACTATGCATTGTGTTGTAAAAAAAAGTTCAGAATAAAATTACGTCAAAGTTGGCAGCTTTATGAGAGGCAAGCAAAGTTAAAACTAGTGTCTAACTTTGCTTTTTTATTTTTAAATGCTTGTATATGTCATATAGTTTAAACATTGAGAGCGTAGACGGTAAACGTGGTTTTTTGCTTTTACACATAAACAAAAAATCTTCGTATTCATTAAATTCTAACAGATTTAATTTTTTTTCATAAAAAAATATTGCCTATCATTTTTTTTGTTTTTCTAGACCTAAGTGCAAATCTCCATACAGTTTTTAACATTATTTTATTAACCGAGTTACCGGTTTAATAGGATTTTTTTATTATGGAAAACGTTAGACCGAAGACAGAGAATACCCAGTTAATTACACTTTATTTTAGCCCCGTTAGCTTTTTTTGTTTTCATTTTAAAATTTTATATTAAATAGAGAATTTAAGGTTTTTTTCGGTTAAGATAACAACAACCCCTTTTTTGTGTATTTTAGTTTTCCCTAGAAAAAATAGAATTCTTGTTTCTTACCCAATATAAAAATTTAATGGAAATATTTTTTCGACTAAACATCTTTATATAAAGATTTAAGAAGAAAATTACACAAGAGAAGCCTTCAGAAAAAACTTGTGAATGGGGATATACAAATGCCCTTCTTTAAAAAAAAAATGTAAATGAATTTATTGATAGACAAAACAGAAACCCCGCGTAATTGTCATTAGAAAACATGTTATATACCACATATTATAGTAAACTAAAGAAAAACTTTAACTTGGTATAAAATTTTTATATTTTATGATAAACATGCTATTTCAAACAAAACACAGAAATCATTTATGTACAATCGCACGATGTAAAACAATGTATTTAACGGTTTATTACTATATAATATTTTTAAATTCAAGTTCGTAATACTAAAAACAATAAGCAAACTAAAAATTTTTGCTAAACACATTTCTGCAAGGTAAATTTTTTTGTAAGGTTTTTTATATCAGGTAATGGTTGTGTTTGCTGTGAAAGCTGCGTATAAACACAGTATGTTCGTTCAAAAAATGACTTCTTTCATAGTATATAACTTAAAAAATTAACACACATACATGTACTATGAATAAACAGCGCTAAAGATGCAAACCTTGTCGCCATCTATATAAAACGGTACTTCAAGTTTAAAATATTTTGTTATTTTTGCTACATTAATGCCATAATTCGTTAATGTAAAACATGTAAAAATACAAAAAGATAACGGCTCATTTTGCATACCTGTACAAAATAGTATAATTTTATATGCATAGGGTCTTTTTAAAAATATGCATATACCCGTATACTCATACCTTTGGATTTTTTAGAGGTTCCCGTTCGCTGTACATATTAATGTAATTGTCAACTCTTATTAAACACAAAAATTAGTCTTACCTTTTTTTCAGCAATTTTGTGCGCCTTGAAAACAAAAAAGAAAAATTATATATCTTAAAAATACCCTTATACAGTATGAATGTACTTTTAACTATTTTTTATGTTATCAAGATTTTACACTCATATAATAAATAAAGCAACCTTAAATGAACACTATGTTATAAAGAAAAAATGTTGGTTTGTAAATTTCATTTAAATGTGTCGTATACATTTTAGAATTTTTAACACAGTCTTATAACAAATAAATTTTTTCATTTTATGTGTAAAATTAAAATACAACAGCTTAAAATATTAATAATTTTTTTTTTTTTTACAAATAGAAAAACTTAGTACACACTGAAAATATTGTTAAGAATTGCAAACAGCTAAATGCTTCTTCGTATGCTTTACTCTGACAGAAATTTATATAGTCGCGCTTTTAAGTGGGACGTAAACTTTTTGTGTAGACGAAACTGTCTCTACTGGTATTGCTGACTTTTTGCTGCAATTGTCACAAAATAACAGTATAAAAAAGTCATTACCTAGTAAAAATACGCAAAAATGCGCAGACATGATATAATTTTCCGTTTTTATTATCTGTAAAAATTATAAAGAAATAAAACTACGGAAAAAAATAGCAAAAAAACGCGTTCAAACAAAATTTTGACACGGCTTAAGCAGATGTTTAGTAGAATGTCACAGTTGTTATTCCGTTTTTGTAAAATAAATTGCAAAACACCAATAAATTTAATATTGTTTAACTTTAAAATAAAAGTGTGTTTTTTACAAGAATAAAAGATTGCAATCAAATTTGTGTACCTTATTTTTTTGATTTTTTTTTCTAGTTCTAATGCGTTAAAAATTTAGTCGTTGAATTTACTTGATTTAAGATTTATTGAGATTCATTAAGATTTAGTAAAACTTGTACAAAACAACAACAAGAATAAAAAAATATGCACGAAAGAAAAAATTTATGCAATTGAATACAAAAGGAAAGTAATTTTTTATGTGGTACTATTTTTATCATACTTTTAATGCGAGTTTCTTATTGTCTGGTATTTCACACTTTGCAAAAACAAACAGTATACATTTAAAGAACACCGAGAATAGTGTAAATAAACAATACAAATCGGTATGCAAATTTTATACGAGTTGTTAAGGTAAGCTGTTCTACCTCATAGTATTTCGAATAACAAATGGGGCTTTAAATGGCGATTGAAGTGCGCTGTGAGACGATCTCGCGCTCCTGTAGCGTTCGCGCACCCAAAATTGATTTTAAAGCATTTTTAAGCACTAGAACATGAGTATCAAGTTTGGTTTTTTTTTGGTGTATGAAACATATCTTCATGGAGATAGTGTTAGATTTGTGAAACAAATCAAGATAAAAAGTTATATAAGAAACATAAATTTAAATAAACAGTACATTCCGTAAATGGGTTTTCCTCCTCGAAGATACATTGTCCGTGGAAACACGCCTAGTTCCAACCTGAGTAATGCTTTTTTTGGATAATTTTTTGTAGCGCTCTACTCCGGTGACGCATGCTTAACAAGAAAAATGCATTATAAAAACTAAATCGTAAAACAGGACATATAGCAATTAACGCGATAAACTATAATTAATCAGTATAAAATTAGCTTTTTTGCGAAAACAGGCAAATTTTTATAATTTTTATTTTACATTAGCATAAAAATAAGCTGCTTAAAAATGCATAACTATGCAAAAGCGTTTTTTTATCATGTAAAAATAGTTTTATTGCTGTTTTTTTGGTTTTTACAATAGTACTTTACTGACGGGCTTTACAATTGTAACCTTTTGTATCGATCAGCATAGTTACCTGGCACAGCGCGTGACATATATTATAAGGATTTTGCTCTTTTAGTATTTTGGTATGAATTAAATAAGTACAATACATTCAAAAAAATCTATACAAAAATCCTCTATCTTTGTGCTTTAACCCGCATTTTATGCCACTTTGTTTTTTATAAAGTTAATGTTTCTTTAACTCCACTCGGTTGCAGTTTCGTTATTTGTTGCTTATTTATAATTTACTGCATTTTGACACATATTAAACCTATATTTTTAGGTTGATCATACCTTAGAGAGCGCAAAAATTATAGACTGTTTAATTGTACAAAACTTTTTCATTTATATACTTGTACATTTTTTGTTTCTTTTAAGTTTTTTTAATATTTTTATCAAAGACGATCTGTTATTATTTTAACTAATTGGCGATTGATAAGTAATCCAACGCCACTAAAAATGAATAAAAATTGTGCTTAATGATAAAATGCTTTTGTTATGCTTTTTTGTTGCTTTTTTGTTTATATTAAAGTATTAAAAAGATTTTAAAAGTGTGTTATTAAAAATACAAAGCAAATGAATAGTCTCGTCTTTTTTCTTATTCAGACAAATCGAAAATTTTACACTTGCATATTTTTTTGTAAACGACCCGGGTTAAATCTTTGGGGTTCGAAGCGTTTAGGGCCGGGCCGGGTCCAACGGTTCTAAAACCCGGATCAAAGTTGAGCCGGGTCTTACCCTTTCATATCAAGCTTGACTTGGAAGAATCCGTTGCGCAAATCTAACACTGTGAAATATGTTCATGCTCTTAGTCTCATTAATAAATCTTTGTATTCGAGGTATGTCCTAAAAGTCTTGCGTGACAGGCTGTTTTACATGTCTTAGATCTAGTGTGAATCTATACTCAGTATTTTCTTGTTGCGTAACGCAATTGGGTTCAGTCATAGGCTTTTGCTTTTGGTATTTGTGCCTTCGCTAAGCTTGCAACACAACTCTTAAATTCCTTCTGATTTTGATAGAATTTAATTGCACGCGACTAGTTTTCTGATACTGCGTAACCTGTTTTAATTCGACATCTATATGTAGTGATCAATTTTTCTGTGTTGGTTTATTTACGTAAATTCTTTCAAAAGAATTCGTCTCCAACTAGCATTTGAATATTAATTGATGTTTCTAGAGCAATTTGTTTCCCAGTATCTGTTTTCAAAGTAATTTTTTTTTGTTATTGTCGTATTTTCTATCAGCCTACTCAAATTTTACATTCAATAATAATATTATCTCACTCAAGAGTTTTTTAAAAGATAAGAATCAATCATTGAATTTGAATCCCATGTGTCAAAGATGGCTTTTGACGTAAAAATGTTAAATTACGGTTTTAACGTCTTCTTTATTATCTTTTTCTCACGTACATACAATACATTTTTGTCCGGATATACTTACATAATGCGTTTTCTTATGACATCTATAACATGGTACATGAATCTTATAATTTAAATTCGCGGGTTTTTACAAACATCTTGAAAGTGTATGACCTATCTTTTTACAATGTTTACACACTACATCAAAATTTAATTCCATTGTCTTCTCTTCAAATTTTTGATTGGGTCTAATCTCATGATTCCTCATGTTTTATGTTGCAAATTTGTTTTGTTTAAACTTATTTAGCTATTGCAATTAACAGATTAAGACATATTTTTTCACCATAAACCATATGTCGCAATAAATTGGGATGATGTGTTTGTCTTAGGTGTGTCAAAACATTAGCTTCCCGGAGTTTTTCGCGTATTTGCAAACTCAGAAATACGCTCCAAATATTTACTTCACTTCGCTTCTGAATTTTTTCAATCTTATCCATAGGTTCACTACTACAGAAACTCACGACATAGTCTTTACACTTACGTCAATTTTTGGGTATCATGACTGTCCTTACTAGTATATAGTAATCTTTTGTAAAATCACGGCAGGATTTGCAAAACTTCACTCACTTTTGCTAGATGATTCCTCGTATCAAATCCCCGAGCTTCCTCCATGATACGTAGTGTCTAGCCAAGATCTTCAGCTTTACGATTTTTATTGTTAATACAAGTACCATCACTTCAGCTATTGCCGGAGGCACAAGTTACAAATGTTGTTGAACTTCTTGTGTTGGGAAATAAATTCAAAGTGATATTATTGTCTAGTCCTTAATGACTAGTGTTTTATACAGTAGGTTTTGTATTCATTCTCTGAAAAGCCATACCTTAAATGTACTATTTTTGTAAATATACATGTATTATATACATATTTTTGTAATTATCAATTTTATAGATTTCTTGTGTTTCATTTTATATTTATTCTTATAATAAAAAATATCATGCCATTCATCTATTTCTGTGCAAAGATAATATGCGAAGAATGCCCAGAATTGCGAAATCTAGCGCTCTCGCGGGCATTTGAGTAATACGTAGAAATGCGGCGCAAGTTTTGGCTAATTTACAAATAATGGGTAAGTACTAACAATAATAATATATTTTTTTTGTGCATCTTTAGTGACTTTCAGCTTATCACGAGCGTCAAACAAGAAAAATAATGACGCTAAATAGCAAAAAAACAATTTTCAAAAAGATATTAAATTTCTCAGCCAACTGACCAATTTGCAAATACCTAAGTTAGTATTTTTTGATGTTTACAGGGTTATACAAATTATTTTTATATTAAATTCTACTATTGACTGCATTTCGCTATGGTTAGCGTATAGAATAAAAATGATTGGCTGTAAGTTTGTATTATTGTACTTGATTAAATAATGCCTGCTATGTAAAACTTAACTCGTCAAACGTAAAAAATAGTATGTTAAATAAAACACAAAACTATTTTTATCTTACTTATTTTGGCACGTGTTCTTTTGACTCGCAAATGTATTTTTGCGTCTATTGTGTGCAATCATTCTAAACATTTTTTATTCTGTATGCTTAATAAAAGTTTTTTTTCGAACTATGGTATGCAACCCCCTATGGGGGCGCGCGAGAAAAAATCAGGGGTGTGCGGTCTTTTGTAATAAATTTTTTCTTTGAAAGCTACAGATAATAGAATTTTTACATTTGTGAGTCTTGCTTGCCAAAAAACGTAATCTTTTTTTTATGTACGTTGTAACACGTATAAGTGTATATCTGCAAAGTTTTCTGCATAAATTCGGCAATAAAATTGCGTTTTTGTATTTTCAACAGTTCTTTTTTGTGCAAAAATAACAATTTTTTATCAATATGGATTGTTCTGCTATAAAACAATGATATACAAGAAAAAGTATTTTTTGTGAGTAAATTCGCTTTTTTGCACGTGATAAAACTATTAAATTATAGTTTTAGTACATAATGTAGGTATAAATATAATATTTTGTACTTTCAAGGCAACAGGTGTAAAGTTAAATCGTAGGAAAATATAGTTTGGCACGTTGTACAGAAGTTATTTAAATATTCAATTATCTAAAGAAAAAAAGTCATTTATAGATTTAAAGGCAACTTAAATGCAGACAAAACAAGTACGAATTCGCTAATCAAAATAGCATCTGTATTTTTTTAAAACAATTTTTACCAAAATCCTAGCAAAAAGCGTTCATTTAAGTGTAAAATATTAATCGCATTTTTAATAATGACTACAAAAATATACAAAAAGTGGTAACTATGTACAAGTATACGTAAACTTTGTGATTTTTTTAATTACGCATTTTTAGAATTTTAAATACAATTGTCATTACTAAATATATAAAATAGCACTAGTTTACAAGCCAAATGTAATAACTGCATTTCTTAGTTTTATTAAAATATCATTTGGCAATTTTTTTAAAGATTAACCTAAAAGTAGTTATGTTATTATTTGTAAATACACGTTTTTAAATGCAATAATATAAAGATTTATGTGGTATGACAATGTACTACCCCTTCGTATCAGGAAAATCGGATATACCTTTTGTTAATAGTTTATTTTTGCAGTCTGGACATTTACTAGTAATAGTTGTTAATTATTCTACCTAAATGTACATTTTTTATATTAAAGTATAACATGTCGCCTAAATGATAATTTTATAATAAAATATTGATAAACTATTGTAAAAAATTATATCGTTTTACTTGCAAACGCATTTTAATAAAAAAGTTCTATCAATAAAAATGAACTGATTTTTTACAATGTAAATATATTTTTATATAGCATTTTAAACGTGTACCAAAAATGTCTACTAGCAGCTTGTATTTTTCTGCAAAACAAGTAAAATATTATAATAAAAATAATGTTAGTATGTAATCAACAAAAAACTGCAAAAAGCCGGTAACTTTACGTATTTTAGCGAAAAAAGATTTTTTTTGTATTGTTATTGTTATCGTTATTGTTACAGCTCAAATATCAAGCGCGTTTTTCAGACGCTACGTATTATTGTGGCCCGAAAATACAAGAAAAAACAATAAAATGTTGGATTGGATATTTACCTCGCTTTTTAATAACATACATGAGATAAACAGTAATATAAAATGTTAAAACAAATTTAAACTTTTACGCGTGACATCAATACTAAAAAATGCAAAAAAAATAGCAAGAAGCGAGCTTTTCTAGTAAATTCATAAAAGAGCACTAATTCATACTTACGGCGTGTTCGCTTTTGGCATCTTTAGGAAGTAAAAAAACCCATAGGTTTTTTGAAATCCTTTTTTTTAAAAGACACCATAGGTAAAAAACTAAATAGTGTTCACTTTTATATTTTGGATTTTTTCTACCTCTATATAAACTCACAAAAAGACAGCAATAGTAGTTTATCTGGCATGCAGCAATATATATTATATTTTTGGTTTATTTTTTGCGAAAAAAAAAAGATCTTTTTATACAAAAACAAGGTTTTTTAAACTTTATACAAATGGGGCAAGCATACAGCTACCTTAGGTATTTAGATTTATTTATTATACTATTAAATAATTGGTAGACTATTTTAAGCCACCTGCAAAACTAAAGAGAGACATTTTAAGATATAGTTTTTTTTTTTGTTTTTTAGTGTTTGTTGGAAGTGGAATTACCTTTAGAGAACTGCCGAAGATTTTTGATACTTCAGCATACAACATACACAAGATAATTAAAAGTGTGACTGACTTAAGATTGCAGCATAAAGATGAGGTAATAAATTTACTACAGAGAAAAGAATATACACTTTAAGCGAAGGGATTTACAAGATTTTCTTAATATAATAAAACAATATTAGGTATTGACTGAACGCATGTTCCAGTTGAAAACATACTTAACTCCCAACGCCGATATATAAACAGAAAAGGGAGAGCAAGTCTTAATTTTCTAGTGGCAAGTATTAACCACTTTAAAATAAGATATGTTTTAAGAGGATTTTTTGGTTCCTCTCGTTATGCATTTGTACATAATGCGTCTGGGCGTAGCAGTTGGCCACAGGAAAAATTTACACATCCACTAAACAACCAGCAATAACACATTTTAGGAGATGCTGCAAATCCCAGAAACAGCGTCTTCGTTACTCCATAAAAAAGAGTCTAAGTCCGGCAGAGTATAGACACAACAATCTTATAATCCCACAAAGAATTGTAGTCGAAAGATTGTTTGGTTTTTTTAAGACAAGGTTTCCAAAATTTAGGCATTAAATACCTCAAAAAAGTATCAGTTTAAAAGTAAATTATTTTTAGCTGCTCCTGTGATATACAACTTGGCAATTGATCTTTGAACAACTAGCATTTTTGAAGATCTTCTACAGGAGGTATTTTCAAAAATATTACAAAATAATAACACTGAAAAGTAACAATATAAAAAAAAAAAGATTATTTAAATTTGTAAACGACGGTAATATCAAAAGCTTTATTATTTTTATTGCCGATTATGTTTACGCAATAATTCAAGCATCTCTTTATTTTGAGTTTCCAGTTTACTTGTTCTTTTGACGATAATTTAATCGTCATTGTTAACCATTGCTTTGTGAATCATATTCTTTGCATGACTTTCCTGCTTAATAAATGTCAATGGTTTATCACTTAAGCTTTGTTACCGTTTTTCAGAGGAGTGTTATACTTCTAAATTGTGTTTTATCAATTTTTCATTTGATTCTCTGTTCGTGTTTATTAACCATTTTTTTTCCATTAGCATCAGAGATATTCTTTTCCATATATATCATGCTTTTCTCATTACCAGAACATGCACTTGCTACTTGGTTTTCATCCTTATATTTTAATGCGCAGATCTTTCTCTTTCTGTTTTTTTTCATGTTCCTCGCATGTACTGACAATGGTTTGCTTGCCATCTTATCATGCTCATCTCTTTTATCTTCCTGTATGACCTCAATTGAATCAATGCATCCTTCTGCTATTATTTCAGATTCAAAAGCAACACTGCCAACGTAATCAATAAAGAATTTCCATTTCACGAAAGCAGCATCGAACTTCCCTGCTTCTAACTTCTTTTTCCGAAACATCTTTATTAGATCATTATATTTGGACTATATGACTACTCCTTTGGAATTATGCCCAAGCTATGTTGCATTCTCTTTCGAAACAGCATTTTGTTTGTATCCATCCTTTTTATGTTATATGAATTTTGCTACATATTCTCTTTTATTGCGAGTATGAATCAATCTTTGTATTTCATTAGGCAACAATGCCATTGTATGGGGTAAAATAAATATGTAAACTTTTCTGTGGGTCGACCCATAGAATATAAAATAAAAAAATATACCTATAGGTAATGCACCCTATGAGTATAAAAAAGAAACACTTTTTGGAGAATTTCCCATAGGTAAAATTAGGAAAAGACTGTAGTAAAATTTTAGATAGTTTTAGAAATTATATGTACAAACCATCATGTAAAAAAAAAGTATAACCCATACAAAAATAGTTTTTTTTTTGTTTACAAGCGGCTAAACTTAAAACCCTATAGGTCAAAAACCCCATAGTAAAAAAAAGTAAACGTGCTTTTGAACTTGTAGCGTGTAAAAATAACTGAATGCATTTTTAAAAAATATACACGAAATATTTAATATATTCTTATGATGTGCGCAATGAAAAATATCTTTCTACGTAAAAAAGCTTGCTGACACTTGAGTTTTTTAAGTATTTACACTTTTGTGGTATATGGTTGCATGTTACTCTAGTAAATTTAAATGCAAAAAAGATAGTGTGACAATACTGTATATAAATAAATTGAAAGTCACGCATGTCATTGAATACAAAATAATATTCCCAATCAAAAAATAAATGCTTATCGTAATTGACATCAAGCAGAGTATTATGCAAGCATATGAAAATCTTCTGTATATTTGTTTTTTTATGATGAAAGTATGTCTAAATACTATGTGTTTTTTATTTAATTATTGTGAGTTTTCGGTTTTTTAAAATCACCTAGTGTATTCGCCCTTGTGCAAAAAATTTTTTTCGTTTTTAATCGATCAATTTCATTGTTTTTTTTCTTAATAGTTTTATTGAATCTAACTAAAAATGATATAAAACCAACAAATACACAAGTCTTTTGTCATATTAAAAATTTACATTACAGTTTTGTAGCATGTAATATTCAAAGAAAAATAACCTAGACAAAACCTGTATATTACATATTCATATATTTTCCTGCTACAATATACTATGAAAATTTTCCCTATATGTGTTAAGATATACAAATTAACTGTCCGATGTAACCTTAATAACAAAGAAAAACACAGCTATTTAAGAGCGACATGCCAAAAACATATAACTATTTTTACATATTACAAGAAAAGATTCACAAATTAAAAAAAGTATAATGCTCGTAGTCGTATGTGTTGTATGTTTAGTGCCATTAAAATTATATTTTGAATGACTTCGTGTAAAAAAATGTCAATAAAAAAAATAAAAAATAAAAAATATAAAATATAAAATATAAAATATAAAATATAAAATATAAAAGGGGTTTTTTTTTTTTTTGGAAAAAAGGGTTATACAATTTTAGCTAAAGAATACTTCTAAATCATATATAAAATAGCTGTATATACTTTTGTGTAAAAGTAGTATCGCCAACAGAGAATGAATTTTTTTTTGCCCCGGGGTAACACAAAACTAATTTATTTTGTATTTAATAATTAGTTATTGGCTTATTGTTTTTTTATTTTTTTATTTTTTGCAAGGTGTGCAGGAAAATTTTTTACGGCCCAAGGGGTGCGCAAACAAAAAAGTTTGAGAACCCCTGCTTAGTACCATTTAGTTTAATACAGTATAATAAAAAAGCGTTGCCCTAGAATGCAGTTTTTAAAAAAATAATTTGTAGATGCAGATCGTTCAACGAATAAAAGATAAACGTTATTATTAAATACGTTGTTACACTGCCATACTTTTCTGGTATATAAAAATTTTGTGTTTAAATGGTCTTGTTATAAAAATATGATATGTAATATAAATCCGAACTGCATTACATTGCTCAAAATTATCCGTACTAAATGATATATATTGACATTGTGGTCCGTCTCAATCTAATAATAACACCAGAACATATCAAACCGCAATTAATTAATATCTTTGTTCTGAAAATTTGCTACAAGACTGCACTTAATTGTTTAATTAAAAACTTCAAGCTTCAAAAATAAAACCATCGAATTTATACTTTAAATCAGATTATTACATTTTTTTCTTACTATTTATTGCTTATTCAGAGTTTTTAGTAAACTTACATAATAAGAGGCCCCTAGTATTTAGTAATCAAAAATTACGCAATTGATTTTGTAGTAGTAGGTATAAATTTTTGCAGTAGGTAACTGTGTAGTAAAATACGTATACAAGTTATACTGCTAGTTTTGCAGTTTTACAACTGTTATAATGCAAAATGTGTACGATATTCCAAACCCTTTTTGTTTATGCTTCTATTTATATATGAGCAGATATGCTATAATTAAAGATAGAAATAGTATATCTGCATTCTGGCTTGAAATATTTTTGCTAGTTGGTTGCAATTCAATACATTTTTATTTTTGCAAAATAACTCTTTAATGCTTTTTCTTAAAAATCGTCTTATCAGTTTACTTTTTTTATTAGATGCTCATAAATGAGTAAAAAGTTGTTTATGGAAAATTGCCCCAGGAAAAAAAACTAATAAAAAGTGTTTCTAATGTCATAATTTATTACACAAATGTCAATTGTATGGCGAAAATTACCCTTCGGTTCATGAACGTTATAATGTGTTTTAGACCTAACTGAAAAATATTCAGCTTAGTATTAAAAAGTCTTGTGCGAAATTATCGTGTTTTTCGTGCATTACGGTTTCTGAAAAGCCGTTTATAGTCGTCAAAACCTACACTTACTATTTTTTACAGAACAAAATTGACACATGTCTATTTGAGCTGCGTATAACAGCTTAATTACTGATTTTATTTACAGCAAAGATGTATATGAACCAACTGTTTTTTTGGGATATATTTTGCAAAAAAAAATGGCTGTATAAAATAAAATTTTTTACTTCGGACTATAATGACTGTCATATTTAAGAACGTAAGATATTTATTGGCAAGCACGCCTCGACTTTACTGTAAATTATACGTAAGTTAAAACTGAAGTCAAACTCAAAACACAAGAATACTTTTATCACATTAAAAGTTATACAAAAGCATCAAAAGGCTACGGCTAAGTGATAGACTACGTAAACATCTAATTAAGCAACGATTTTCAGTTTTTTAAAAACGAAACCTTGTGACGCCATATTTTTTTTAACATAGTATGTTTGTATTTGATTTCAAAAGCAGGTAATACAAATTTTTAGTATACATTTTTTATACTCAAGACGTAAGTCTTATATTGGATTACTCGACAGTAATCCGTTGTTGTAACTTTGTTTTATAGTGTCTTCATTAAAATCGTCTTTTTTTCTTTTTCTATACAGTAGCTTTCTCCGTTATAACTAAAAAAAAACCCCATTTATCTATTAATTTTTTTTGATTATCTGCAGTTACTAAACCTTTTTATACTCGCTTTTGGCTTACCGCACATAATCACCAATTTATGATTGCAACCTGTAACTTTTTTTAATTGCTTAGCCTATGCACATCCTTAACTGTTTGCCATTATTATTGCGACTTCATCTTTGACTTTCCTTGCCTCTTTCGGTGTGTTTCTTATGTCGGAGTGATTAGTTTATTTTATTCTTAATTAAATTATGTGCCTTGCAGCACAATCCAATGACCTATCGAGTTCCCTACGTTTCGGGCCCCTCTTACGGGTTTCAAGCCCTTTTATGTATAGATCATATGAGATGAAGAAATAAAATGGAGGGGTATCTATCCGAACTAGTAAAATCATCAATATTTACATATGTTTGAATATTTGGATGCACAGACCCTAGACCGTACTACAGACCTACCCCTAACCTTACCCTCTGGTCATAGTTGACTACATCTAAGCAACAAATTATAGTGTAATGCAATGACGATCGAGAATGTTTAGGGTAAGGGTAAAGGTAAAGGATAGGGTATAATATATATTCAAGAAGTTTAATGTTGTTTAAGTACATGATCATATCTCCATTTTTTTTTTCGGGCCTCCATTTATGCCGACATTTTTTATGCCCTAAAAATAGGGGGGTTTAAAATTTTTCAAAAGAGCCCAAAACAAAGAAATACCGTACTATCTTTTGTAAGCCTATTCTACCTGTGCACATCTACCTGTCTAACCGTCCAATTCACTACTGGGTATCTGTGGATATATAATGCAGTGTCATATTTTTTTCAAAGCAATTCTTTTATACCCATTCATATTATAAATTCGCTGCCTCAATCGCAAATCAAGTCTTTTGGTAGGTGAACTCCACACCATTTTACAACGTGTCTACTACTGTTTCAGCTTGCATATCATATAAATACTTAAAAAAGCGTATCAAGTAAAATGATAAATGCCAATCATAACATTGTCGTTTTTGTTTTGTACACCAGAATAATAATAGCAACCTTTTGCAATATATATCTTGTTATTGCAAACTCGCTTCTTCCATCCTTTTCCTGGTTTCCTCCTGGCACTTTATGTATTTCTTCTGTATGTTCCTAAAATTTTGCTTTAACCCTGGCCAATAGTATTTATTTTTACTATCAAAATATTTTGGTTCTAGCCCCTTGTTATTCAGTTTATAATACTCCTCTTTTTTAAATTTTACTCTATACTCTATTTTGGTATACGCCTTTTGCTTCCATTTGTTGATACACAATAATCAATTCAATTTCCTGTCCTCAAATGTAAACTTTGTGCCTTTTTTAAGATTTTTTACCTCCGAAACTATATATTTTTATTGCCTTTTGAATACTTTACCCGTCTTTATATAAACGCTTGCTTCACGTGTCAGAGCATCTATTTAGATCGGCTTTTCGTACGCAATCTGAAATAAAAACTCATGTAACAACTCTATCCGTCTCCTAGTGGCGTATCCGGGATTTTTTATAGTGGTAAACCTTTTAAAAAATAAATTTAATAGTTAAAAAAACGGTTACCCCTTTTTTGTATAAATATTGCAAAATTTTACAAACCATACTTTTTATACAAGTATTTTTTGTCGATGTTTTGACGCCCTACTAAAAGACCCCTCTTTATATTCAGGTTTAATTATTTACATTGGGGGCCAAGTTTAATCTCCTGGACCTCCTGGTTACGCGCCTGCCTCACCCTACCTTTTTATTAGCAAATTTCCTTTCCATCTCTCTTATGTTCTAATGCCTTTTGATAAGATTGAATATTAGCATTTTATTTTATAACGTGTTTGCAAGTGATACACACCCCGAAATACGGCAATCATTCGTTTCTCCGTAGATTCATATTTTTTTTTACCGGGGTTAACTTCTATAAAGCGTGATCCACTGAGTGCCTTAGCTCAATACTCCTGTAACAAACTTGCATACGTAGGTGTCACTTCATCTGTCGGTGTTGCAGAATAAACTTTAAACAATTAGGTAGTATAAGTATATTTATTCCTGCATCTTTCTTTTTAAAATTTATAATTTTTTTTCATAGCATCAGTCCAAATCCAATATCAAGCTTTGGATGTTTAACTTTTGTCATTTTTTACGTAGCATTCAGTATTTTAGCGTAAAAAATCGAAACGAACCTGCCAACCCCCAAAAACTGTTAAGTCGTTACATCTTTTTTTGGTCTTTTCTTTTCCAGTATTTTAACCTGTTGTTGAACTGATTTCTGCGCACTATCAAAAATTTACACTGCAATTGCTGTGACCTTTTGTTTCTAGCAATATTTTTTTTTAGTACATCTGCATATTATTCTGTCGTAAAATTCCTAAGACGAAACGCAATAATTCATCGTGATCTTATCTCGTCACTGCATATATGACAATGTCATTTATGGGTACTTTTACTGTTAATGCGTTGAACTTTCAAAGTATTGTTGACAAAAATCTTTGCTAAATTTGTTTGCGTTTTTGAAGCCCATTACCATAGCATTTCACTTATACACGTTCCATCAATTACGAAGTCAGTATTTTTCGAATCTTTTTCTACAATTTTTTATTGTAGAAACCTCTCATCAATTCTAAAACACTGAATACTCGGCTTTCTTTAGTTTTATCTACGTCGTCTCTGATCCTTTGCGAAACAAACACATTTTTTTCAGCCAACCTATATGAGAGCAATAAGTTACTCATGACGTTTATCACGCCATCTGGCTGTTCTTTAGCCTTTTTAAGATTTCTTATCTGGCTTTGCTCTCCTATGACTTAGCCTATGCTCTAGGTATTTGAAAGACTTATCCATTGTTGCCAATAATGCTTGTGAAAATACGCTTTACATTTATACAATTTATTTTGTATCTTCGTTGTTGTTATCTTACATTTAGTCTCATTGCTATATTTTTTTCTTTACGCGTTAATATTCAAATCTGCATATTCCTATAATTTATCTTCTTTAGTTTGTATTTCAATTTTGTATTTTGTAACTTTTGTTTTAAAATTATTTTCGCTTTTTATAGCATCTACTGTAAGATTAAAAGTGTATTTTACTTCCCTTAAAGGCAAAACTTACTGGTTTTTGTAACAAAAACTTTTGCTATATGTTTCGTGAATCACAACTACAACACTCTCGCCATCATCGCTGCCAGAACTATTTTACGTGCCTTCTCTGCATGTTTTTATTTTTCTCTCTCTCCAAATTGTTTCTCATTTTAGCATTTCTTCAAAAATAAACAATATCTTTCTGTGCTCTTCTTTCTTCTTATGTTTGCTTATTTCTTTCTCCAATTCTCTTGTATTTGTTTCCCTCTTTTATTCCGCACATCTCTCGCAATAAGCATTGCCTCTAGATTTACATAACTATTTGTCTTTGTACAAAATAGTAATCATTTATTTGTTTAAACCCTGTTTTCTTATATCATACATAATTCCTTTCATTTCATTCCTTGGTTTTTCGTTTAATTGACTGCGGAGGAATTCTTCCCCTCCCATTATTCTTTGCTGATGCAAACTGTTTGTACTAAATTTTATAAAAAAGTATAACTAATCTGTATACAACAAGGTATACAGAAATTAAAAGGCGTTTCTGGTTTTACTAATAACTGTTTCTAAGAATAGAAATTATGCTGTCTGGTTTTTCATAATGAACTATGTTTTAAGAAACTGTTTTTTTTATATAAACTTTTAGTTCGGGTCTACGGAAAACATGTTTTTGTAAATAATAATAATCTTAAAAAAACTGTTTCTCTATCTTGAGTTATCAATTTTATTGACCAAAGAAACCACTCTGTAGTAGTTTTTGTAACTTATATTTATGAAATGAATATATGAATGCGATTATGAACAGTTAAACAGTTATAAAATCTGTTTTAACTTTTGAGTGCAAAAAAAAAGAAACAAACAGTTAACGAGCTATAAAAAAAAACATAAAAAAAAAATTCTGATAATGCACGGTAGCTATATAATATAAAAAAATCATACATTCTGTCTGGATAATCTATAAAATCTATGGGTCTGTAAAAATCGTTTGGTCCGTTAAAGTTTTTGTCAAATAAATATATGCACTTCAAAAATATTATATGTATAATTAAGAATAATATTATATTATATTAGTAAATTTGTATCATTATCCAAAGTGCAGTTGGATTGATCAAAAAATTAAAAGTCGGTGTATACCGTTGTTGAAATACCATTTAAGGTCTCTTAATGAAAAATAGTCAGTGATCACTACGACTTGTGTTTGTTCTTTTCCTAAAAACAAGATCTTAAATCAATATTTTATTTAATAAAACCTCGTATAATATAGTGTCTGTCTCTAAAGGATAGCTTGATATATTTATAGAAAAAAAAACAACGACCTAATCAGTTCGCCGTTTTAGTGCGTAAAAGTGTGAAATTAATATACTATACGTAACATATTTATTTAAAAAAGTAAAAAAGAATGTTTCAGAGTAAATGTTAGCCTTATTATTTTTTTCAACAGCAAACAAAAAAAAAAGATATGCATTTTTGCGTTTCATAGAGGAATAAAGAACCAACAATGATTATAAGGTGTATTTTTCCAAAACAAAAAATTTCAAAAAATGCAAAAAAAGAAGAAACAGTCTCCTTTTATTTAAAACCAGAATACATTAAGAAATTATTTATTGAACAGTCCTACAACCTATCAACCAGAAACACTAGTGTTATTTCATACATGGTTTTTATATATATTGTAGTTTCTTTACAAAACCAAAAACGTTCCGAGGATTTTTGTTCCATCTTTTTTATCTAAAGCCGCTTTAAACTTAAATCAAAATTTTTTTGCGCAACGCTTATACCTGGTCGCCTTTAAACTCATTTAAAGCTAGCATTGCCTTTTAGAAAAGCGGTAAAATAATTTTTGTGGCCATTAATCGTATGTACAACAAGTTCTTTAAAAAAAGTGTGTTGTTGTTGTAGATTCTTCTAAAGACGCAGTAAATGCATGATTCGTACACAGAACAGTTATAAACCGTGCTGGTAATGTATACAGGTCGATACGGTTCTATTTGCTAACATAAGTATTTAGTATGTAAATTAACATAGAAACTTAGCGGACAAAGTAAATAAATAATTTTTAATAAATTGTAAATCTGAATAAGTTACTATGACAGTAAAAAAAAGTCTTCTTTTTGATTATATGCATTTATATCATAAAAATGCATGTTTATGTATGCAATAAAGGCTTCAAAAATGTATATCACGACCTAAAGACGTTTTTAGAAAGAGTGAGCCATTTAGTATAAAATTGGTTATACAGAATACAGCTTAAGTATTTTTTCTTTCATTTTATCATTTTATAAAAAATTTGGTTCTAGATTTGTTTATTTATATTTTTGCATTTAAAATACACATTCATAAAAAAAAACATGCTTACAACTAAAAATAAAAACAAAATTTTATAACGGGATAACTCCCTTAGGCTTACTTACACAATATACATGTTTTTTTATATTGAGTAAAGTTTTTATTACGTATAATTTGCAGTACAAAGTATGTTGATGTAGTTTTTTTTTATATCTTTTTTGACTTTTAATAAAATTTGAATTTTTTTACTTTCCGAATTATTGTTCAAATAACTAACGTAAGTGAAATCATTAGAAATAAATAGTAAGTTTAAATGCCTATACTTTTTTTTCATGTAATTATAGAAAAACAAAAAAAAAAAACATATATGTAATACCTCAACTATCTCAAATCTTTTTTGTATACTTGTGTAGCAATACTTTGTTTTTAACGGTAGAATCCGCAAAATATTATGATTTTATGTTATTTTTTGTATATAAAAACTCGCAACAAATTTTTTAATTTTCAAAAACCATGATTAAGTTGTAATTGAAATTAATGGCTGTTATAAATTACAACTTTTTTTTTCAAAAGTAAACACTTTACATAATAGAGAAAAAAAAACGAAGATATACAAAAGTTGTTAACAAAATACACAACTAATTTGTTTAGACTGTCAAACAGGGTTGACAAGTTTTTTCTCCGCGGAAAATACAATATTTTTTCATGAATAGTTCGATTATAACCAGAATTTTACATGAAGTTAACGTACTATTTTTTATCGTTAAAAAAAAGTTTAATAATTATTTAGAAAATATTTACAGGCCATTTTTAAGCGTATTGTCAGATAATTTTTTGCATTTTTTATTTTTATATGATTTGTATTTACCATGTGGTAAAACGTTTAAAGTGCATGTAAAATACATTTTTAAATAATTAACAGTATTAACACTACTTATTTTTTTTATTGATGTAAAAAAAATTATTCAAAAAAATATTTAAACCTTATATTTAATATAAAACTCGAAATAAAAAGTTTATAAAAATGATTTTGATATGCATTCTAAAAACAAAATGTTGATGTGTACTGAAGCTAACCAATCATTATTTTTCAATATTTTCCTTCTATAGATTTACTTAAAAATATGTATGATATAAGCATAATGCACAATCTTAAATGACGCGTTTTTAAATAATGATTGAATGACCGTACTAATTTCCTTTTTCCAAAAAAATAACAAAACCATACAAAATCAATGTTTATTATAAATCTAGGCAAACTTTTTATAGTTATTGCGAGCAATTTTTGTAATAAATAGAAAATCTGAGTGTGACTAGAATATATATTTTAAGTTTTATAATTCGGTATTTTTATTCTCCAACACCCCAAAAAAATATTAAATTACAATATGGTTATAAACAGATTTTTGGCCTTACAAAAAAACCAGAAAAAATAAAAGCTGGTGACAAATCATCATATATGGCATTTCTGCTGTTAACACAAATATTCATATTGACTTGATGGTTTTATTTATATTATAACTTTTTACCCTTGGCAAAAAAACAAAAAATATTAACTATAACTGCACATAATCTATATGTTGCAGTGACAATACGTAAAAGTTCATTTGCGTATACTAAATCAACTTATACGATATAATATTAAGCCATAATAAGGATTAAAAAAAAACCAAATAGGAATAAAAGAAAAGGATGTAGGCATTGTGTAAAATGTACGATAAACATGACTTAATTCATTTTTTAAAAAAGTGCATTGCTTTTATTTTAAATGTTTAAAGCATAATTTTCAAAAAATTAAATCGTTCTTTTTACTAAAACCCTTGCAATTTTTGTTTATAATAGTGTTTAACACAATTTTGACTTCATTTTAAGCATATTATTATAACTTTATGTGATTTTTTTTGTTACAGTTAAAATAAATTTGGTATTAAAAAATAGAGAAATAAAAAACTAGATAAAATTATATAAATTCTAGTTTAATATAATATCTATTTTAGTCATTTTGTATTTATATTATTCCAATACTTTTTTTCTTGTTTTAAATCCCACTTAAATACAAAAACTTTATGTCGTAGGCTCGTAATGACGCATATATGTAGTGTAACCAGGTGTACTTTTTATTAGAGAACAGAACTTTTTTTAAACTAAAAATTTGTCCTTTTTATTGTCCTGCCCTTTTTTTTGTTTTTTTTTGTCGAACTTCTTTAATACGAATTGTGCTTTTTGTTATACATACCAAAGCCGTAGCTAGGAATTTCGAAAAAATAGGGGACTTTAGTTTTTTTTAAAACGCTAAAAAACAAGAATTTGTGTTGTACATATATACCTTGTGTATTTATGTACAATATACAATTTAATTATATGCAATCAAAGTTTATTTTGAAATAAACCTATGCATGAAAGAAAACGGCACTTAAATTGCGGCGCAAAATATTTACTACTAAGACGTTGCTCCCATTTTCTCGTCTAACTATAGACTAGCTACGCATCTACTAGAAAATCGTAACAATATGTTGAAGAAGACTTAAAAGTTTTTTTGCATTTTAATATTTGCTTGTATAACAATGCAACCAATTCGTTACTTTTGACAAAAATTTATGTGGTAACAAAAAAAACACTAACAAGTTCAAAGCGGTTCTTTTTGGCGTAATTTTATTTCCGCGAATTTACAATGTGCAACTTGCTTTTTTTTTTAGCAATATTAAGTTAATTTTTCGAAAAAAATTTGATTCAAACTGGTAAAAATATAGTTTGGTAAAAATTGATTTAGCTCAGATATAAAAGATTTTTAATTTATTAGACATATATTTGATTTGTATCTTGTAATATTTACTGCACATATTTGTTAGATAAGATTGAAGATAAGAACTTAGTAAATAATGTTTTATATAACTTTAGAAAATTTTCCTAAGTGCGTATGAATAAATAAATTCTGTATATTAAGTCGCGATCGAATCTCAATCAATGTTTTGCGACATAATTCTTGTTATTAATGGTATCGTAAACACAAATAAACGCAAAAAAATTTTTAATCTGTACAAAATTACGGAGTTATTATCTAAAATGAACAGTGTATAAAGTACATGACTTGTGTGATTTATATACAATAAAAATACCCGTTTTTGTGTATCCGATATAAATGCATGGTCTCGTTCTAGCTTAAATTTTATATTGTAGTGATATGCTCATTAGTCTTGACATGCAATAATCCACTCGATGATTTTAAATAAGTCTTACCGTTTTAAAACATTATTTCTTTATATAAAACTTGGTGTGTGTCGATTACATGATCTATAGAACTTGCAATAAATAAAAAAATTTTGCAATCAATCTCGATAAATACGGTTTTACAAACATATTGTCTTTTAATAGCATTTATTAGTCGCGAAAAACACACATCTTGTATCATTATATTTTTTTAAGCTACTGCTTTTTTCTAGTAAAAAAGATATAAGAGAATTAAAATGTTAGGAACTATGTTATAAAAAAATATATATATATCTATGTTGTTTGTTGTATTAATGCTGGTTTTAGAACAGGGTCGGTAAATAAAGTGTTTTAAGATAAACCATCTGTATAAAAAAAACATAAAAATAACCTTTTAGGTACAAATTTTTTTAAAACTATTGCTTTGCGGCTAAAATTGTTTAAAAGACCCTTTAAAATGCATTTTCATGTTATTTCACATTGTTGTGTTAATTTGCTAGTAGATATTTGTCTAAGATCTACTTTTGTAATTCTTTACAAATACTTTGTTACGTTTTATCAATCAGTCTATTTTTTTTCGTCATGAAAGTAAAGAAAAACGGTTTGTTTTTAGGTAGTTACTCATGTCGAACATACAAAAATTGATGGTAGTATTTTAAAAACTTATGTATTTTTACGCTATAATGGTTCACTAGATACTCTTTATATTAAATAAATCAGTTTTTATTAAGACAAGATATTTTTCTTTGCACAAAAGATTACAAATTTTTTTTATGTTTTAAGATCGATTGTAACCAAAAAGAAATTGGCGCGAAATTGTTCACGTTAAATTGCATCATGTCAAAGTGTTGTCGCCATATGTCGAACTTTGCAAGACACATACAAAAGAATAATAAGTCAGTGTTTACAAACTATTTTTCGACATTAAAAATACATGTCGATATTAGTGACTTTTTGTGACACTATTATACCTATAAACCCTACTTAATCCATCAACTGATCACAAAAAAAAGGTAATAAAATGACAAATTTATAAAAATAATTTTTTTGGTAGATTTTTTACTTCATTTTTTATCTATTATATTTTTTAAAAAAAAATGTACTTTTTTATGGCTCTTTTTACAAAAAAAATCTGGTCACACTACATATATGCGTCATGGAAAAGGACAAAATCGCTACATAAGAGCATATTAGAAAAAAAAAATAATGTTACAGAATACTACAATTGGTTAATAAATGTCATCTTATACGAACTTCACAATTGTAGACTCTTTGTAATATATTTTCTAACATTCAAACGT
This sequence comes from Agrenia bidenticulata, assembly GCA_034694785.1. Taxonomy (NCBI): domain Eukaryota; kingdom Metazoa; phylum Arthropoda; class Collembola; order Entomobryomorpha; family Isotomidae; genus Agrenia; species Agrenia bidenticulata. Next base: position 1,895 of record JAQFYM010001761.1, on the reverse strand, counting down.
TCATAAAAAATGGAAAAAATAAAAAAATTGTAAAAATCAAAAATAAAAATAATGAAAATCAATTTACGCCCTTTTAACCCATGTCAAATTTTTGCTTTATTTTTACATTGGGATGCAAAAAAATTGGGGTTCTAAAATATATAATTTAAAGGCAAAAATTTAACGATTATGAATAAAGAAATGATCGTATTTCATGACCCTAAATTCCACGAAAAAAGAAAAAAAGTAAAAATATAATATAAGTATAAAAGTTCGGGCATAAACTGTAACAAATTATAAGGTAAGGATAATGAAGTGCTGCTTGCTACTACTAATTTACCGTGTATAAATCCTTTTGCACAACAAAATATGAATTATCACAGAAACGCAATAATTAAAGGAATTAATTCGAAGGTCCTTAAACTTATCTACAAAGAAATGGAATTTGACCCATATGTTTACGTCATAAATATGGAAAAAAAAAGAAATCACATATACTATTTTAAATTCATCGATAAATAAGATTTCATAATTTTGTATTTTCCACGGATAATGAATCCCTTAATCGTTATTTCAAAAATTCTAGATTGTGTATAACTTATAGTCGAAAAATAAAAAACTTATAATAAGCATTTTTTTCTTTATTTTAGGTCACAACTATTTTTTGTAAAAACTTATACACAACCATTATACAACCATATTTTAAAATTAAATGCTTTAAACGAAATCTATAGATAATATGGTCTATAAGAAAAGATTGAACATGTTTAACTATGATCTGTATTAAATTTACTTTTATGAGATTTACGCCTTTAAAAAACAATTAATGCCTCAAAAATTAATAGAAAATTTATTTTCGCTTAACTACATGAAAGCGAAAGTCCAAAAATAAAAATTGACTATTTTTTCTGCCTAAATTACAATAAATGATGGAATTATTATCGTAGAGTAATTTATCTGTATCGATTCGTTTTTATATATATTTTTCATTCTATTAAAATATTTTTTTCACACGCTTTTATGGCTATTTAACAATATAGAGTCATGACTTATTATCAAGTGCTGGTCTTATATCTTTTATCACATATTTTATCGAATAAAAAATATACAGCGTTTTGGGCAATAATAAAAAATACATTTATTTTCCCCTTCTTACAACAACAAGTCATTTAAAACCACATTACACACTAAATGATGCATTTAAAAAAAGGCTTAAAATACAAAAAAATTGCAAAAAGTTTTTTCAAATAAGGACCATATCCCGTAAAAAACCAAATAAAAGCAAATCAGATTTGAAACTAAATCCAAAAAAAACAAAAAAAAAACCGGTTCATATAGACAAAGCATCAAAAAATCCAAAAAAAAGTGGGTACAAATAAGAACGCAAATCTAAAAAAAATCAAAAAAAGTCTGTTAAAATAAGGACCACAAAAATTGAAAGAACTAAACATCCAGTTTAAATAAAAAAAAAAACAAATAATCAAGTCTATAGGTTTCTTGGTCGGTGATCATGTTATTTTATTAATAATGAAAAACAAGAATGGTATTTATTTTAATGGTTTGCTTTTTAAATCATAATTAAATGCATTTCAAACAAATGAGCATGAATTTGGTGCGTATATAGGTTTTATACCGGTCATTTAAATTGGCGCATACCTTTCAACTATTACACTTGGGGTGTCAGAAATAAACCCATGTTAATTACCGTTATACCAACTAAATAAGCGCAATAATTCAACCTTTTACATATTTGCATATATGAGATCTAAGAACACATATTAAAATATTAATTACCGTAAAGTTCCGATAATAAGGGCAATTTTTTAAAAAAAATTTCGAGGTAAAAACTGTCAAAATAAAAAAGTAAAGATTTTTGTCATGTCAATTTTTTTTTGATTTTGTCCTTATTATCGGGA
>JAQFYM010001760.1:0-29422 GCA_034694785.1 Agrenia bidenticulata | reverse complement strand
CAAGCTTTTTCTGGCAAAAGCAATTTGTCATCCTGAATTTCTAAAAGCAATCATGATATGACAGCCATCCATGGATAGTTTTGAAAGATGGCCTTCTCTCTATACAATAGTATTATCAATTTAACTTTTATTTCTAGGTACGAGCTATTTTTAAACGCTTATTGCAAATACCGAAAGTAAAATGGAATTATAGCTGACTGATCTTTAAGTATCCGTTAAAATCTGTTGAACACCAAGTTAATGGATATTAAGTTTGTCCTAGGGCAACCTTTTCTCAACTTACATTAAAACAACATAGTTTTAAACTTCCGATTTACACTTTACACTATACGCCGCAGAAAAAAACAACAGAAGGTTTAAGAACTGAGGAGACGCAGGAAGAATCAATAAGAAAAGTAAGCAAAGAGAGTTTGCCATAAGATTTAGCCCCTTTGTATACAGACATGTTGGATGTGTTGTCTTTCCTAACACTTTTGTTACCTAATTTGCAAAATTGATATAAATGGTGTAAGGAAGGTAATAATGTAACATGTCCTTGTGTATTTGATGATATCTTTGAGTCGCAAATGCAGAAGCTAAACAGTTTCTTAAAACGTGTACACAAAGGCTTTAGCCTTTAGGGCTTAGCTTATGTATTCACATACACATATGCCTTTTACCCAGTTTTATTTAAAACCGTGCATAAAAGCTTATTTCCATAAGGCTCTGGCTTCCTTTTCCAATCTTCAGGCATTTAATAAAAAATTCAAAGGAATCCAAGACCCCTTGTGTCAGCCAAGCTGAGTTCTGAACGGAAGCAAAATTGATTTGTGGAATACAATATACCGTAGTATACTGTATACATAAACTCGGGTACAAAGCTTCGAAGGATGCCTTACGGGACTGGCTTCTCCGTCGAAATTGGCTTGATGGATTGTGGTCATGGTTGGCAGGATGAGAAAAACTGGAAAATGCTGGAAGGAATCATGCAATATTGTTGTGAAATAGACAAGGAATTCCCCGAAGAGATTAGAAGTCGTCGAAAACCAATAGACGTCAAACATGAAATAGAAGAGGAGGATTTGTAGGGAATATTGCGCGAATGGTGAAGTGTATTAGCATAGATATTGATGCTCTAAGGCTTTCTAGCTCTTCATCAGGAAATCAGAGGATCCTAAATCTCAATTTCCATCAGCAGCCTCAAGGATGATGCATGCGTTTTATCCTCTGCTCTATTGGGCTTTAGCCTATTCATCCAGAATCTAGAAAAGGCTAGTACTTTCATTTCCTCATAAAATGAAGATCATCTACGTCCCCCTCGTTCATAGCCATGGGGAATGAGAAGATGAAAAGCCCCAATCTCTTGTTCCTCCTGTTGTGTAGGCTTGTTCTTCGGATTTCCTACTCGCAATAAAGTTACGAGAGCGAGGTGGCCTGGCCACCACTAGGGCCTAATGAAAGTCTAAGAGGACTCTTTCAGATTGGCGTTGGACTGGCAGAGCTTATTAGCTTAAAAGAGAAGCTAAATCATACATAGCAGCCTAGGTTCAGATTAATTAAAGAATACTGAGAACTAAGATACTCTCTAAAAACCTTCCGGACCGCAAATTTTAGCTAAGGAAACCACGGATATGATTTTCGAGATTTCATGGAAACATAATCTTCTCTCTTTTGAACAACTACGTGGTTAGATCATATAATATATGCTTACACTTTCTGCTAAAAGATACAACAGTCTGATTTTCTTTTAAGCCAAGGAGCAATGTTTGTAACATAACACTAATCATGATCTAATTTATTATTATCAAGATTCGATTTAAAAAACAACTGCTTTAGATTTCTACTAACATTAATCTTTAAATATATTGCATCCTAGCATCCTAGCGAGCTGAAAATTAATAAGATTTTCGGGGAACAATAACCAATAACCTCACTAGCAACAATAACAATAGACAGATTGATGCATAAAAATGAGAGTTTCTATCGTATGCGGCTGATGCGTTGCGGTAGTTCGAGAGACTTGAAGTACCACGACAGACGGGATCCTAAAGGCTATGCACGAGTCCTTCTTTAATATCCATCCATCAAAGCTCCAGGCCATTATTAATCCTCATTCTCAGTACGATCTCAACTTTGCGAGTACTTCAAAATGTACATTTTTGTCATAACGTTTTATGTAATTTTGAAACAATTTGGAAATCTCAGTTTAGTAAATATTCTTTACTGAACGGATTCTTTGAAATAATTTGGTGTAGCAAAAAATTAAATTCAAATCTATATGCATATAAAAATCAAGTGAGATAATTTCCTCATCGAATTAAAAAAAAAGTATAAAACGAGGTTTAGCTTGGACTGCTCGACTGGGATTATTTTTAACCGAATTATCCCCTGCTCACCCATCTGTGAATTGTGTTTCAAAGAAATACAAATAACAGAAGCCCACCTCACCATACACTACCCGCACTCGTCACCCGTATTCAAAACCTGCCCGTCGAACTTTAACTCGTTGTCGATGTCAAACTGCTGTCTGAAGCCTCCATTCCCAAACAATGCAGATCCATCAGTGTATGCATACAAATTAATGTGGTCATTGTCTCCTTATTGAGGAAAAAAACAGTTGAGCTTTTTATATACTCAACTTTTATTCCATTATTCTATTATTGGGGAGTTAGAAGCTAAACCCGAATGTTCCATCTCGTCGGCTAGAGTTGGACTGATCAGTCCGAGGATTATTTCAAACGCGAGTCTTTAGACAGAGTTTAACTTGGTTGTTTCCTAAATTAATGATGATTGACATAAATCGCTCTTTTCAACTCATCCTGGATCCTCAAAACAAGCTACCCCAGCGACGCATCCCTTCCAGTAGTCTGCATTGCTCCTTTAGAATGGAAAGGGTAGAGTAGATTAAGTGGCGTGGATAAAAGTGGGCATGAGTCTATAATAAAGAGTGTAAGGTATATACAATACAGGGAAAAAATTGGTGATATGTACACCCTTAATAATGTCATAAGCTCGACCGTAACCAACAGCCAAACGCTTTTATTATTCATCTCCGTTTAAGCATGAAATCGCCCGACAAATTGCAATCCTATTTCTATTCAATAGCTAAACCTTTGTTAGAAATCAACAACTAACTTACCCACCCACTAAATTTCTAAAGGGATTTATATTCTCCGGAACATCTCAATTCGTACACTAAAATAATTCATACAAACCACACTACAGATACAAATATCATATCAATTTGATTGAAACTTTCAAAATCAAGTATAAAATGTTATACAAGCATTTCTTTCAGCAACTCCGTACCCTACTGTTTCCATCTGCAAATCAATTTTTTTTATCCAAATCCTGTTTCTTATTGATGGACCCTTATTGATTTTTTCAGACGTCTTATGTAAAAAATTATAAACAACAAGAGTGCATTTCCCGGAAGCAGGATTCCCAGAGTTCACACTCTGACAAACCAAAAGAAGGCACCCTCTTGTCATAATATTTTGGGACAATAAGAATTTTATTTTATTCTTTGAATTGAATACCATCAACCCAGATAAATTCACAACTTCAAACGCCCACCTTTCCATCTTGACTTCCTCGATGTATCTAACTGAAAGGTTACCTTCCCCCTTTAAACGGAATACACAACAGTGACTTAATTTAATAATACAAAGTCAGCTACAACTAAGATGATTTGGTGGTTCAACATTCTGGCCACTATAGCAAACAAGGTTCGGGAACGATTTAAATGTATTCTCAGGCACCACACCACAGGAAATTTATAAGGACAATTTGCGAGGAGTACTAGGCGTTTGAACCCTCGGTTGTTTCCCAACTCCCCAACCATTTAAACGATACTCTTATGATGTTCATATACAATTTATTTATTTTTATCACATACATCATTTTCTCATTGTAAAAGCCAAAGGTGTGAGTAGAGAGGCTGGGCCGTATTGATTGAGGACAAAAGAAGAGGAAGTTGCGTGTTCATTCATTTATCAGACTCCTGAGGAATATATGGCTTTTTATCTTGTGTCCCTCAATGAAATAATGGCTTGGGTTTCTCCCGGTTGTATCCGTCAGTTTGAATGAAATTGATGACAAAAATCTGGGTAAAAGGGCAAGGCATAAAGCACGATTGAACTGAAAAAAATAAAGCCACTGCTATAACTTGTTAAACTGATCCTGATTGTGAACAAGTGGGCATTACCCCTTGTTGAATGATTTCTGGCTTCAAAAACCATTCTTAAATTGTGTAGTATTGAATTGCTGGTCTATGACATAGATAGCTATACTTGAGCAACTTTCCATTGGAGAGCAACTATAATAATACACATTTTGAAAGAGGCACAGGCATTTATATACATAATATATATATTAGAATTGTAAATGGACTGGGTGCCTTTAAAAGCTTTTTAGGGTTTATGCAGGCTTGTTTGAAACTTGGGTGCTTCATGTACCTTTACGGTTAGTCAACTGAGGAACCATTTTCAAACACTCTCTTTAGAAATCATAAATCTTAAGAGTATCTTATTTGAGATCCAGGGATGAATTGAATTAAGAATCAGCAATTCATCGCCTGGAAATCCGGAACGGATTAAATTTTCAAAGAATCAGCTATGTACTTGATTCTTAGATTATTGAAAGAAAGGATTACAGCCTTTTACGATTACGATAGGGCTCAGGACTGAAGTTTGTGAAATTTGTTCTGTAACAAAAAAACATGATATTGAAAACAGAAATCGCTGTGAAGAATTTTGATATGTTTTCGATCAAGTTTTATTTTCTTTCACGATGATAATAACTAAATCAAATGCAATCTGAAAATATCATTTCGACTGCCGTTGATGATCAACGTTCATTCGAAAAATGTAAACTCAGAAATGGACTAGGAAAACCCCTGTGGTAGGGATTTTCATTTTCCTTGTCCATTTACATACCTTGAAATACGGTACGTTTCTGATACAGCAATCAATACTTATCCTAGATTTACCTATAGTAAATTGCAATTATGATTTGCACTGTAACAAAATTGCAAAACTGTATGTCGTTTATAAAAAGCACATTTGCAATTTAAACTGCCAATGATTCATATTCGTATGCAAAACAGGGCTGACTTGATAATACGAAAAGCCTGGATATAAGACTGAAAAGTTTGCTGATATTTCTGGAGTATGAATCCTTTTCGATGCAGGAACTTAATGAGTAACTAGGAATAAACTAGAGGAATTCATTCTACATCTCAAGATCTTCTTTATGGAACAGAAGTTGGAAAAATTAGTGAATTGAAACATGCTATATATGTAAGTAAAACTTAGGAAAGGCATGGGATGCAGGCACCAAGCCACACTTGAATACTTGATATCCGAAAGGATCTGTCCAACTCAGGCAAACAGATCTCTATAAAGAGTGGATTTAAGAAGATGCATCTGCAAACAATTCCTTATGTGCATCTTTTGTTGATTGTGCAGTTTGGACTAATATGTACTTTTCACTTGTTTATGTGTACCTTCCTTTGTATAGGGCTAACTAACTTCAGAAATGCTTGGAGAGTTTGTGACACTGGCTATATCGCCGCCTTTCCCCTCTATTCATCACATTTCCCATTTATTTTCACCCACCATCAAATGACGGTTCTATGAAACAACTAAAGTTTAATCTTCATGAATACTGAGCATTTTGAAGTTTCAGTGATCATCCACATTTGCTTTAAGGTCGGTCTAAGGTTATGTTGTTTTAACGTTTCTCTTATGAGATTAATTGAAGTGATCGACTCATCAGCACATAATGATTTTCTTAAGCTAATCTCAAATCGAAGTGTCAAGATATTGAATTTCAAATCCAGAAAAAGTAAACGGAAACTGGTGTTATTTATTTGTATAACGTATAAACTCACTACAGGCGAAATCTGTACCTTAATACTCCAGCGCCATCCCTTTGCTTCAATACAAATCATTATAATTAAATACGGATTTGGATTAGAAATAAAAGTTTATAAAAGTACTGCATTAATTACAAATCCACAATTCCACATAGTCCAAATCCAGAATCGAAAATTAATGGGGACTTTAGTCTCGAATATGCGATGAACTTTAAACAGTCGACATTAGAACAAGTAGACAGGATTCGGTTCAGGTTCGGTCGGTCTTATAAATGGCATGCAGTAGGCAGTATTACATGTTTTCTGAAATTACTGGATTATTTATTAATATTCAATATATTCCTATTGCTCAGGGATTTGTACAACTTTAAAATTGTAATTGTGATTATCCTTCTGTTTAATTTAACTTGTTGTGTAAATTCTACTTTGAAAACCCGAAAGTATGAAATATTTCTAAGTCAGTCACCCCTAGTATGAACTTCAGCTGCAAACTATTGCTGGACTGTTTTTAATGACGTGGGTAGAGGTTGCTTATTTTGATTTCTAAATACCACAAGCAAACGAAAGCTCTATTTTGCATCACTGCCAATGTTCTTTCAAATTACAGAATTCTGTGTATCTTAAAAAATCGATTCAAAAAATCGAAAATGTATTTTAGTATAAAACTCAAAGAATATGTTTTGTACAAACTAAGTTGCTATCGCGTTACAAGATCAATGACACGCCATTGCATATATACACTGCACTGAAACTTTAAGATAAAATCATAGTAAACACAATAAACTTTAACTTTGACATTTAACGCACATAAAATTAAACAAAAAAACTTCGCATCGTTTTTTCCCGATCTTGATCTACTGAAACTAATTAATAATTATACTACATAGGAGTAAAATCTATCGAATATGTACAGCAATCTAACTAAACTTCTCCATTTTCACGGTTTCACTCGCTGTCACTCCTATCATCTGCTGCTTCTTCCCTGCCTCCTTCGAACCTACCTGGGTCTTCATGTCAATTATTAGCCCCCCTCTCTTCTATGCCGTCGCTCTCTGTTACAAGTGCTCGTTCCAAAATTACTCGACCCTCTTTGTAACGCTGATTTTCTTCAGTGGCGAATTCGTAAATCCAACCCAATTTTGCGTCACAATTCTTGCAAGACACGTCTCGAACCATATGACGACCAGTTAGCATTACTCGATCCTGAACCTCACTGAAATCAGATTGAGTGTTTAAACCTTGAAAACATACATAACCCAATAACAGTAATTAATAGGTGGCCTGCTTGTTAAATTCACCTGTACGTAAGATTAACAACTTTGCTAAAGAGAAATGCTCGACCAGTAGCCCCGGTGAATCGGGTGCTAATTAGCTCCCCACGGTTCGTGAGGACTGTGTCACAGGCAGCACACGAGAAGAGGCGATTTCCTCCAGGATGTTCCAAGAATATTTTACCCATTTTATTTAGAGGCAGTACACAGTGACACTTGCCAGTAACTTGTCGATATTGTTGTTCTCCGGGCTGGACTATTCTCTCGTACACAAGTAAGTTCTGTGGGGAATCGGCAGAGAATAAAACAATGGCTATCCAGATATTCCGTATTCGACAGGCGAATTTTGTGTTATTGTAAACTAATGACAGCACTGGCCACCAACATCCCGAGTTACTAAAAAATTAAGGTATATGAGAAATATGAAATATTAACAGTTTACACACTGTTGACAGTCAGTAAATTGAATACTGAATCATGTCAGGGCACAGGGATCGAAATCAAGGCCTTCAGGATGCAGGACACAGGAATTTTACAACCCGAATGGAAGTAATAGTTTTCATTTGCCATTTCCAATATCCAAGAGTCAGATTCAGATGATCCAAAAGATCTGAACGTCGTATTTTTTGTCAATATTATGTCAATGCACAATGTACAATATGCACATAAAAACAATGCACGTTAAAAAATTTAATTTTAAAGATTTGCAAAGTGTTTACCTTTAACCTCGATTGAGTGACAAGTTCCCTTGTTTAGAGTTTTCTTCTCAGTAATGTCTTCAGTGTTATGTGACTGAATAATTGTTTTTTAGGTGGGCTGTAAATATTTTAAATTTTAATCAATAGTGAATAGTGAAAAAATATCAAACAAGATTAATTAGATTTTGAACATTCAATGAGAAAGAGGGTTTTTATTTCTGTTTTCTATGTGAGTCTGACCTTTCCCCAGAAGACATCGGCGCAAACTTCATACTCAACTTTATGTAACTTGTTATTATTGGTATGTATTATATAAATTACCAGCATCAGAAAAATAATTTAGAGCAAACAGTTCACAAATAAATATACACAATGAAATCAGAATTAAAGTAACTTTGAAATAGCATATCTTCAAAAAATAGGCCATCCCTCCCGTCTGTTAAATCCAAGTGAAAACTACAAAGTTATAAGAAGCAATCGACAACATTTAAAATTACATATTCGTTCAGTTCGTTCCGGCTCGTGCCAGATTCTTCAATTTTGTGATTAGTTTTTATGTCCTAGAGCGGATCTGAAAAATATGTCGAAACCGAATATAGCAAGTGACTTAAAATTAGTATTGAATGGGCTGATGAAAGTAGCGAATTCAGGGGCCGTAATAAGAAGAGCACAATTTCAAGCAGTTTTGAAAAATTCTAGTCTAAGAAAAGCTGCACAGGAGGCCCCGACCAATTTAAAAAAGGTAGCACTTCAGATTTCTAATATTGAATAAATAAACTAAAAATTCAATATATGACATAAATAAGTAGCGTCTAGATTTCTAGAATCCTTTACTTATTTAAATCCATTGATTTCCCTTCAAAGGTGCTACCAAATGATTTTCAAGACATCATTCAAAGGGCATCCATGATACCAGTGGGTATTCAACAACTAGCTACCGTAGCCCCGAAGTACATTCTTCCCAAAAATCTTATAAAAGCTCCTACTTCATCTACAAGACCCCAAGGGGGGTCAAAAGCTTCTGCAGGTGGGGAAGAAGTTCTGATAATTCGGGAAGATGAATTAGAAGGAATTTATATGCAGTCCTTAGGAGTTGAGCTAATCAATGATAATGCGGATTCGAAAAGCCCTTCAACTAAATCTAGCCAGGAAAGTTCCAAAAGCCCTACCCCCAATATAAGTGTGGCCGACATAGTGTTGCCCTTCACTGGGGTTGAACCGTTTGTAAAACCTCATTTCGCTGCACCTCCGCTTGAGACCACCAGTAAAATTTTAAGGCCTGATGTGAAGCCTTTGTCGAGAACTAAGCCAACTTCGGTAACTAGTTATCCAATGGCGATAGAATTTTAACACAATTTAATAATAGACTTTGAGTTTAAGGTTTTTTCAAAATCTTCTTGGTTGCATTTGTTTTCAGCAATTAGGAGCCTCGTCAAAGCAAAGAAAGGTACCTGCCACTAGAATTAGTCGGTTGGTCTCATATGGAGGGTTGGCTGCTGGACTAGGCATTGGAGCCCTTACAGAAATAACGAAGCGATCTCTTGGCCTTGCAAATCCCAACAATAGTGCATCTATGTTAGATTCTAGTCCTTTTTTAACTGAAGCTAATGCCGAGAGGATAGTAGACACCTTGTGCCGTGTTCGTGGTAAGCGACATAATAGATTGATTGGTATCTTACACAGTATGTATTTGTGACATGAATGATTAAATTGTTCGTATTTATTAGGTGCTGCTCTCAAAATTGGCCAGATTTTAAGTATTCAAGATAATTCAATGATAAATCCCCAACTGCAAAAAGTATTTGAAAGAGTCAGGCACTCAGCAGACTTCATGCCAGATTGGCAAATGGAGGTAACGATTATTTCCCTTCGATTTCATGCAAAACATAATTTATAATTTCTCATCTGTATGAGAAATAGTTTTTTTTAAATTAGAAAATGATGGTGCAAGAACTTGGAGTAGAATGGAAGGCCAAGTTAGCCGATTTTGATTCGAAACCCTTTGCTGCTGCGTCAATTGGACAAGTCCATTTGGGAAAACTTCATGACGGGAGGCCTGTTGCAATTAAAATTCAATACCCAGGAGTTAGCCAAGGAATTAATAGCGATATTGACAACTTGGTTTCCGTTCTTAATGTTTGGAGCATAATACCTGAAGGTTAGAACTTATCTTTAGAACGACATATGTGTTGTCAACCGTGCATTCTATTTGCATGTTAAATATCTTTACAAAAGGATGTGTATTTCTTTAGGCGTATTCATCAATAGTATCATCGACGTGGCAAAGCGTGAATTGGCATGGGAAGTAGATTATACAAGAGAAGCCCGTTGTGCCAAGCGATTCAAGAAATTGTTGAAAAATTCCCCGGATTACTATGTACCCGAAGTTATTGGTATGATTTAAGCTTGCAATAGTTCAATGTAGTACTAGAATAAATTTGTTTTCATTCTAAATCTAGATGAACTGACAACTAAGCAAGTGTATACAACTGAATTAATCGAGGGGATGGCAGTGGATAAGTGTGAAAGCTTAGATCAAGAAACTAGGAATCGTATTTGCTATTTAATGCTCAACTTATTTTTTACGGAGTTATTTGAGTTTAAATTCATGCAGACGGACGCTAATTGGTCAAATTTCCTTTATAATGAAGAGACAAAACAAGTAAAGAGTTCAAATGAAAGCACGCAAGGCTAAGAACTGATTGTTTACGGAAAAGGATTATAAGATTACCATTGTTTCATCATAGATTGGTCTCTTGGATTTTGGAGCCTCCAGGGAGTATAGAAACTCATTTGTTGACCACTACATGAGAATTCTTAAAGGAGCAGCCGAGAATGATCGCAAAGCTGTTTTAGTTCACTCGCGTGAAATCGGGTTTTTGAGTGGCTACGAGTCTAAGGTATGAAGTCACATTTACTTCACTTGAGAAAATTCTATGCATTCTATAGATATTTGTTTGATTGAATTTCAGGCAATGGAAACTGCTCATACCGATACTGTAATGCTTCTTGGTGAAGCCTTGCGAATGGGAGATGAAGCATATGATTTCGGTAGTCAAGATTTAACTTCCCGAATACAAAGATTAGTTCCTGTCATGGTAAAAGAACGGATTTGTCCACCACCAGAAGAAATATATTCTTTGCACAGAAAACTCTCTGGGATATTTCTTCTCTGCAGCAAGTTACGAGGTCGTGTCAAATGTAGAGAAATGTTTGAAAGACTCTGTCAAAACTATACATTCAATCAACCAGACACGGAATCACAAATGAACCTTACAGACATGATGATTAAGGATTAGTCAGTAAAAACAATAAAAAAAATCAGTGAATTAGTGCTAAAACTACAATTGTAATTCTTTCTTGTGAAATTTAAAGTTCATTTTATTCCACTCCAATTGGTTTATTTATGTAGTTCTCTGTCAATAATACATAAAATCTAGACATAGTTTACAAATAGTGAAATACGCTAGAAAATAGTGGTGTCACTCAAAATAGCCCGAGAATAACGAAATCACTTTGAATTATTGTGCTCTGCGACATTAATCAATAGTCATACAGACCAAAAGGTCAATGTAGTCTAAAATTCAATCCAGAACATAGGACATTTGTCACCAAACATACATGTCGAGACATTCGAGAGGCACAAATGTCGCGAACTCGCGAGACATAAATCCTTGTCCGAACATAAACGTCGTAAATGTAGCGTACTATAAATCCGTTTGTTAACTGCGAGAATTACTAAATAACGAAGGAAAGGAAATATAAGGCTAATCAATCGAACTCAATCTAAGCATAGTATATGGCCAAAAAGTTTTTTGCTTGTATGTTGAGTAGCATCAATAATTTCAGTCAAAACATTCCTCCAGCCACACCCCGTCGGCAGTTCGATTGATTTTCTTGTAAAAGAGTAGAAGATAGAATTATATTCATAATTCAACATCAATCAAAAATATAAAAGTATTTATGCTTACCTATGGAGAAACCTCATAAGAGTCCGGCTCTGTTGAAGCCATCCACGTGAAATAAGCTCACAAAAATACTTTTTCAAACATTCGACATCTTCATCATGAGGTTCATACACTGCTTCCATTCCGCTACGAATCTGATTTCGGACATCTTCAATATCAGTAGCGCCGTTCAACGCTGGAAGAACAACCGGTTGAAAGGCAATCAAAGGCTTTTTGAACGGGGAAGGTTTTTCCCAAAATTCTTTCCAATCCAATATCTGATCCTCTTGCACAATTTCGCTCAATTCATTGTCTCCAAAATCTAAGCGTTTCTTGCTAGATTTAGGGGTTAGTTTTTCTCTCATATCCACATGTTTCCCTGAACTTAAATTTCTCTTGCGAATAGGTGAACATGACGAAGGAGGCGTCGATGGGATAACAGCTATTTCATCTTCTTCAAACATACGTTCTATGCAGCGCGAATTAACATCCGAAAGGTTTTCATCCATAACGTCAGATATTTCATCTACAGGTACTTTGTAGCAAGGATTTGCTGATTGTATTGGTTTTCTATTCGCTGTTATGTGATTCAACCCCCGATCACGCTCTAAAGCCTGTTTACTTGAGCATGGCTGTGGCTCCCTATCTAGGGGCATCTCATTTTCATTCATTCGTCCTTTGACCTAAGAATTTACAAAAACAAGAGTTAACTTAACGAGTCCGGGTTTAATCAAAGAAGATAAAACAAATTTCTCACATACCTCTTGAAACTGCATCAGAACTTCGTTTCTAATGGAATCAGGTAGAGCACTTAAAAAGCTAGGATCAATTCGGTCTACGTTTTCATATGGATTTACGACTGCCGAGGAACTTTCAGCAATAGACTGTCGAATAACCGACTCAATTGTGTCATCTGTAGTACTAATATTCTTGTCGTTTGTTGATTCAATAGCTTCCTCAAATGGAGGAACAGCTGCGTCGCGAAGAAGTTCTTCTCCTTCCAACCAATCTATATCTTCCTCCAACTCTGTTACATCTATTCCATAATGTAGAGCCATTTCTCGAGCAATATCTTTAGGTAACTCTCGTAATACGCTAATATCAACTTTTTCTTGACCTTCTTTCTTATCAACCTCATCATTGGCGGTACCGTTCTTCTTTACTTTAGTCATAGTGGGTGATAAACCATTTTTGAAATCCATTGTTGGATCTGTATTACAGGCTGTAGATTGAAGTTTATTGATGCTGGTAGGATGATTTTCAGGAAAAATTCCGTTCGGTGTAGACTCTAAACGTTCTCCAGGATCTCCGATCGTATCGTATTTAGTACTGTTTAGGATCTGTTTAGGATCGTCTTTAGAACCGGAAGCTTTTATGGCAAACTCGACCATTTTTCTACCACGTGATGTTGTCAAATCGAAAAGTGTCGTTTGAAAAGATTTTTTTTGATTTTTTTCCTTGTCGAAATCGAAACAAAAATCCGTTAAGCTCAAGCCAATTCCTCTATAGTCGGTCGGAGGCAAACTCAAGAGTTTTAATAATCTCGTAGCAGCTTTGAAAATGTCTTGCCAATCTCTTGTGGGCTGAAGAAACTTGCTGGATCTAATAATTAAAATAAATACATATTTTATTACCTACATCATAATTATTCCAGTCAATCTGAGTCAATTATTTACTTGTTTATGTTGTCTACAATTCCATGCCCTCCATGCTTTTTTGGATCCCCAGCGCCTTTCTTTCGGATTAATAATCTTACAGACAAATGGGTGGAAGAGGCTTGAGCCTTTGCAGCTCTACTGGCAAGTTCTTGACAAAGTTTGATCATAAAATCCGTTATTTCATCATCTTTTGAGAATCTGATTCCATAATTCACATCAACTGAAATGCTTTTTGGGCGTTCAAACCCAAATTTCAACGTAGCAGTATCTTTTCCTTGACATGATCTACCAAATAATCCAATTCCATCAAGTAATCCAAAGGCTTGATTGATTAAAAATCTATTATATTGTAATATCGAACGTACAGAATCATTTTTTCAGCAGTCTTATCCCCAAAACATTTTTTCAAGTCTTTCATTGGCACTTCAAGAAGCTCGCTGCAAGTTTTTACGCGAAGTTGATCTGACAATTTAGCTGCATAACTGAATCCTATTCCAGGAAGCTCCCGAACTTCTAAAGCACCAATGAAATCCTGAGCACAAGAATCGGTCAGGTAATAAACACCATTGGGCTTGGCTTTCTTTGTGGCAAGTTTGGCCAGAAGTCGGTTACTTCCTATTCCAACAGAAGCAGGACATTTGGTTGCTTCCTATACGTCAATAACAAGTTGTAATTGATAATAAGTCATCTAAGCGTCTACAAATCCTACTTATCATACCCATATTCAATTCATAAGTGGAACATTCATATTCAAAACTTACAAATATTTGTTGTCGAATAAACTCAGCTAAATTTTCTGCTGTTGATCCAGGAATCATTTTTAAGATTGAGGAAACATTGACCACCATTTCATCGATGCTGCATGGTTCAATATCTAAAGTTATTCTGGTACAGAAAAATAAAATTCATTCTTTCAGTTGAATTAAATAAAAAACTTTCAGACGTCATTAGCGAATAGCGGCAATAAAGAAAGCTACTTACGATGCAACAGTGTCAAAGAAAAGTTCAGAAATTCGCCGATATTCTTCAAAATCGTAAGGAATTACTTCCAAATTTGGGCACAATTCTTTCGCACCAGAAACCCACATTCCGTTCCTTACTCCAAATTTTCGAGCTTCATAGGAGGCACTGGCTATATCTGATTTCGAATTTCCTTCTTTTCCTGTGGAATGAGTAACAACAGTTGGCTTCCCTCGTAGATGTGGTCTACTTAAAAGACCAACCGATACAAAAAAACAGTCCAAATCGATATGCATCAAGGTTACTAAAAGAAAATGTTATGGTTAATTCCTATTATATTTACAAGATTGACAATTATTAACTTGACTACAAATAGTAAATGAGTATGCATCTCTCACCTATGTCATTATTTTCAATCAACAAGTCATTTTCTGAAGAATTCGAGCTTCCTAAACTATCCTGAATTGTACTCTCAAACAACTCAAGATTGTAAAATTTATGAAATGAGGAATTCTTTCTCAACTCGCCAATCTTGTTGATCATTTCTTTTTTCTGATCACTAATTAAATGTAATCTCGAATTACGGAAGAACTCTTCTAAAAATCCATCTTCTGTTGCCATTTTGACCCTTCGACGTCCGTTCTGAGGAAAATTTGGGTTCAGTATTTTCTTGGAAGTAGTTTCGAGCTGCAGATTTTCGCCAGTTTCTTCATCCGAGGCTTCCAACAAATGAGGAGGACTACCCTCCATGTGGTCTGGTTTATCTTCAATATCGTCATTATAATAAACTCCATTAGACATGTCAACAGCACCATTAACCCGCCCTGGCACACTGCTATTTCCATTGTGACGGATGTTGCTAGGTTCTATGGCAGAAGTAGATTTTTTATTCATCAACTGCGTTATTGTCAGTTGATTTTTTTCCCTAAATAATAATAGAACTTGATTATTGATTACATCTTATAGTGAGAAAATATCATATCCCAAATACAATGGACAAAGTACTCGTTCAGGTTGTAGAGCATGTACTTTCTTGGATCCAATTTCTTTCCAGCAGCAATACTTTCCGAAATCCATTCAGGTTTGACCGTCTTGGAAGCATACAAACTAAACATAAAATTGCCAGTTACGATAATCATTTCTATTTTTACCGTATAATAAGCATAGATCGAGCATTAGAATATATGAATAAAATTACTTACTTTTTGCTAGGTACCGACAAGTTTGTGGCAACAACGAAATTAGTTTTAGAACTGTTGTAAGGATGGAACGTTCCTCCATGGAGAATGAACATTTCTCGAAGCAGCGGCTCAGGGGGATCTAATAAAATTAACAGAACATCAGATTAAAATAGTAAATTGTCGAATGAAATTTTTTCTAGTAAAAAGTGAATTGAGTCGGAATAACTTACCAGTGTATCCATTGATGTAAATAGACAGTCCGTCAAACATTCCAAGACCGGAAGCGGAGGAAACTTTAGGGCCGTTAAACTGGACATCTAGCTTAGCCTTCTTGGCCGCCATATATCCACCCTTCCAAATTTACATAGTTATTCATTGATACATCATATATGTACATTAAGACGATAGTAATACTAAACAAGACAGTGCAAAGAGTTTGCTCAACAAATCTTCCATTCGTTTGGTTCTCACCCATTCTTCGAATCCATCTTCACCATTTCTTCGTCTAGATGCTTCTGGAGGATCTTTGGTCGGCGTGGAAATAGTAGGATTAGAAACCTTTTTGGTTCCATGTCCATTTGTGTAGGAGTGGCCTTCGGTCATCGTGGCGGCAGATCGATCGGAATTCTTCATCACTTGTTTTTCTTGCCCACGATCAAGATAAGTGAGAAACTTTAAAACTTAAGATCTGTGTACGAATGATGATGGATAAGGTTACGGATTAGAAGGACTGGAATGGAAAGAAGGCCGTACTACAATTATTTTATTTCAAAATTGAAGTTAGTTGATCTTGTGGTGTGAGAACCACTTCAACTCACAAGTTAAATTATCACATATTAAAAACGGCGTTTGAAGTTTGACCTAACCCAATTCACAATTCTAACTCATTTCCAAGGAATTTGTTAAAATGTCGTAGTCTGACCTTGAATCTGTTATCTTTATTCGTTTTAAATGAACGGAAGTTTATAAATTTGAAGACACCTTGTTCTTTGTACTAATTAATTACCTATGACGTACTTGACGTATAGATTTGATTCTAGTCCAACTTCCCAAATCCCAACCTATCTTTTCTTTCACACCGAGAGAACAAAAAGGAATAAGGGAGCCCTAAAACGGGTTTCCCGCTTCTAACCCGCCTCTTCTCATTCAATTCATAACGCCCCAATAGCATTTTTTCTTTAATGATTTTTAAGTCCGTGTGCGTCGTGTTGTGTGCCAGTGCCAGTGAGATTAAGATTTGAACTGCTTTTGTGGCTTATGCACATAGAATTATGAACTAAAAATATAGACGACAAGTAATATGATTAGTATGAGTACGAGTGCTGATTGAATCAATTACTATCTTTTGCTTAATTAACTACATTTTAAGATGCTCATCGAAAATGCAGATGATTCTTTCTTATTCTTTCTACTCATCAATTGCAATCAGAGCTATAAAAAGATGATGCTTTTGTCTTAACCGAAACTGCGAGGATGTTTAAAATTAGTCCATTACCCTCACAGAATAGCTAACCTGATAGGCACTTCATCAAGTCGGCTTTAAATATTTTTCAACTCAGTTCATGAAGTGAAAGTCGGCTTTATTTTTTTAACTCAATTCATGAAGAAGTGACTTAATAAAGTTTCGTGAAGCGACTTAATGAATTAACAATAGTTCACTTACTGACTTATTGTTAAGTGAAAGCAGAGAAAGGATGATTGTTTTTAGTGAAAGGTTTTGTTTTCAGCACTAAATAGAGCGAATGCGGGGCGGTAAGTAGGAGTTTTATCTCTGATGACCACTGCACTTGCAGTATAATAAACGAAAGCTTAACTCAGCTTATTGTGCAAATATGGATCTTTTGGGACTAGTGGGAGTGTGAACAGATTGGACAAAATAAACAAATTCAAACATAATCATCATTTATTTTGATTCCCTGTTTCACACGGTGACTATATTAAATTAGTTGTTAGATAAGTACTACATGCAGAACACATTCACAAACGACTAAAAAAGGTCTATACTTAACTTAAGAAGTAAGCAAATAATCTACCTCTATGCATAAATCTTTTAACATTAACCCACTTACTTAACTCCAATTTAAAGACATTAAATTTGACTTGAGGTTGAAGTTAAGCTTATGAGATAAGATTTTTGCTGTTCACTAATGTTTTCAATAATGAATGGAAAAATACTAAATATTTTTATCAATTCGTTGGTCTTTTGACTTGCAACTTGTTTGTTTTTGAATTGACCCTACTATTTAATTGAAGTAGATAGTAAAAGGATATCTTCAGAACAGTTAAACTGTTATGGTGTATGTGTAGTTGAAATTGGATATTGTTCTGAATGTATAATTAATTAATTTTAATTTGTCGTGTTTTCTGTTAGTCAGCACTCGTTGCACATTGTAATTGACGTCAGCTTATGCAGCATTAACCTCGTTTGAACATTCGTTTTGGAACCATTGACAGAACTCTGAAGTAAGGTCGTTGGATTTGAGTGACTAGGAGAGATGCTGAGGTTTGAGATAATTGTATTGAAAATATCTGAAGTGTTTTATGATGAATTTTACATTTTTCATGTTTTCTTTCAACAGATGATACCAGATCCAAAGATTATAACATCTAAGATGATCTCATCGTTTTCTGTTGTCCCATTAAATTGTTTGTTGTGAGAACAAGCTATATCCTACAAAATTCGTGGCTATGTCAAAAAAAATTGCAGACAAAGACATTTGGATTAGGACATTTGAAGTTAGCCAACCCAAGAAGCACAAAAAAGGGTTTACTGTGTATAAAGTAGTTTCTACTGTGAGTTACACGTAGATTTTCATTAAATTAATTCGGAATCTAAAGTCATAGTTTCAAACAATTGGCAACTAATCAAACCGATCGATTGTTGTTTTTTTCAGGTATTTCCAAAGTCTTTTCCTGAAGGAGCGACGAAAATAAAAGTCTGGAAGCGGTATAATGAATTCAAGAAACTACACAAAGAGCTTGAACTTGTATTTCGTCAATTATATCTCAAAGGAGAGTTTCCTAAATTTCCTAAGGACCAAGTGTTTGGAAGATTTGACGAAGAACTAATCGAAGAAAGAAGAAAATGTGCCTTGAAACTTTTGGAATTCGCTGCATCATATTCATTGCTCTTCACGAACAAAATTTTTGTAAAGTTTTTTGAGGTAAATTTTTTACTTTGATTTGAGCAAAAAAATGTGTATATTGATATTGCCAATGGCAGTTTGTCACTTAAATCGTAGATTGACAGAAGTTTAATTATTATTCACATAGTATAATAATATATACTTGGTCAATCTTAAATCATGGGTATTTGTTTTTGTAACATTCAGTCAAGCTATAATCTTCAAGATTGTGTGGAGGAAAACCATTCCGTTACTGAAGAAAATTCTTCTAGTACAAGAAGTATAGACAATAGTCATCAATGTGGACCTTGTTTGATTCCCGAAAGGTATTTATTCTAAATCAGCAATTGGAATTTGTTATGTGAGTATTTGAGTATATCTTTTATGATTAAGTGTTTGGAAAGAATGCCCTCCAAAAGATGAAGCAGAAAATGAAAATGATCATCACTCACTGTCATCTTTTACCTGCAGTTCCCCAGAACCAGTTGCGTTAAATAACGATGCCGATTCTATATTAAGTAGTTGTTTAATAAGTTCCCGATGTGAGACCTTAGTTCAAGATGAAGTATCCGAAATTCCGAGTACGTCTGGGCAACCAAAAGTTACAACATTCACAGACTCTAATCATTCCGCTAAACCTTCTTATACAAATCCAGAAGCTTCTGTTCCCTCGCCTTATCTGCTGTAAGAACGCTTTTATCACAAACAATCTTGTCTTGTATAATAATGAATCTAGGTTTTTTTTATATAGACTAGAATAAAAAAAAACATGTTAATGGTTTCTAGTGCAAGTTTCACAGACGATTTCGATGTAATGCTCGACAGTGACCCAGATACCGAATATTCTCCGGGGAACAGATTGTCGAATTCGGTTTCTTGCTTGTCGTTGGACACCATGCCTTACAAAAAATCCTTACGAGAGCCCAAAGACGTTGGGGAAAACAGACATTCCAACAATACTGCAAAAAAGGGACTGAATGGTTTTAGTTTTTTTGATTTTCTTCCAATATTTGCGAAAAAACAAGCTAGCACGGTTGAAAATGAAAAGGTCTTAGCTGATTCTCTATCTGCATCTTATATTTGCGAAGCAGCTGGACACTTTACTGTGGCCAATCTATACGAATCGAATTCTGAGTATGATTCCGCATTTGAGGCTTACAAGGAAGGAATTCAAATATTACTGACAGGAGCTCAAAGTAAGACTGGCAAACTTGAGCTTTACTTTGACTTATGTATTTATTATTATTTGTGAACTGATTTAACTCCAATAAAATAATTTAGATGATAATGATCCCAAGCGAAGAGTCATGGTGAGGAAAAAAATAGAGAATTATCTATCGAAAGCAGAAACCCTTAAAGAGAAAACTCAGCATGAAAGTCCTTCGTATTTATCAGAAAATACATTCGAACAAACTATGTCCTCGGCAAGGTTGTCAACTCCAAGAAAAAAGCTACAGGTATTCAATAATATTTAAACTATCTTTATCGCATATTCATCTTCGTATGTTTTATATGAAAGGATCTGGTCGACCGAGACTCATCTTTTGACGACGGTTTCGTAGTTGTAGACAGAAACATTATGCCATCATCTGTAGACGAGCTCAGAGTGTATAAAGTTGTTGGTTGTACTTATAACAATCTGTTAGTAGTTGTGGATACTTCAGCTGTTGGAGGACCAAAATGCTATGCAGTGAAGGTTCGTCCGGACTTACGATGCTTTTCAACTTTCGTCTTTTCCCGTGTTGACATTATTTATTTATTAACACGCTTTGGTTCATATTTAACAGGTATTTCGTAAGTCCGCTTGTACGATGGATCCCGAAAAACCAACTTTGATTCCTTTCACTGTTCCGTTCATGGTTCGTATGATTAAATGGTTTAACACTGAGGATTCAATCATCCTTATTTTGCAATACGCCGGTGGTGGAAGGCTGATAAACTTCGTCAAGGCGTATCAAACAAAACATATCTCACCCGTGATCCATGATGCTAGTCCTGGATATGATGAGCATGATGAATGTCTCACGTTTGATAGCGATTTTGCCGTGTCTTCGGATTACAGCCGGAATTCCATTAAACTTTTAACCATGACTGATTCAATAGGAAGTGCAAATCCGAGTATGTAAAATATAGAAATGCATGCATACTTAATATATTTCATAGAATATATGCTTGTTTGTGAAAGCAATGATGAATTACTGATAGAAGCCAAAATATGGATGCATCAAAATATTTGTTCTTGTTCTTTTCAGTTGAGAATCTTTCATCTATTAAGGCAGATCGAGAATCAGGCAAATCCGGGACCAACATTATGCCACTTGAAATTGAAAACAAACAAAAATTGGGAAGTGAAAAGGGAAACAAAAGGTCCAGCCAGATTGAAGTAGAAGTAAAGAAAAACGAAAAGAAAGATTGTTGGTCAAGTTCTGTTTGTGTTCCTGTGGATTTGAGTGGGATCGGGATGGACACAGGCAACTCTTCTTACTGCAGTTTGAATAGCGTGATAAGCAATGATAGAAAAGATCCAGCAGATCCTAATTTCTTGAATGAAGTTGTCGAAGAAAGAGGTCAACCTATTTCTTCGATATTTAATCTGCCCGGGGAATCCATCCTTTTTTCGGGAAAGATAAGCTCCCAAAACTTAGAAACGGAAGAATTGATAGAAAACTCAAAAGTTTTGATTCAGACTGTTTCCAGGACTCTTGGACTTCTCGAAGCAGAAATAAATGATAAATCTCAAGAGGAAAAAGAAGTTTTTCAATCCAAAACAATTGCCAGTTTACAGAATATGTCAGTATTGAATGTGCCATTGAAAATTCCAAAGAAAAATGGGATATATCCTGAAATAAGTGAGAATAGAATTGCAAAGCCTTCGAACTTAAGATTAGTTCCTTCTTTTAGTGGGAATATAGAGGACTGTGTCTACAATGTGCCTAAGTTCTCCTCGTTCTCAAATTACAGTGATACGAATGAAAGTTTCGATGAAGAAATCTCACAATTTAAACGAATGGTACCTGAATGCTGCACAAAAGTATGGGCTGCTGAAATTGTCATTGCTTTAGAGAAATTGCATAATCAAGGAATAACGTATGGGTGCGTGTTCTAAGGATTCACATACACGTGTATTTCTGTATTGCGTATCTCTAAGTAAAACTTAATGGATTTTCAGGGATTTGGATGTTAACAACATTCTGCTTGGAGAAAGTGGCCACATCTTACTATCGTATAGAGCTTTATGGAATGAAGTTGATAAGTTGCCAGCGTGGAACAAATTCTCCGCCCCTGAAGTTTGTATGTCATTGGGTAAATCGCTGTGGAGAGTTCATCCATCAGCAGATTGGTGGAGTCTTGGTGCAATCATTTTTCTTCTCATCACGGGCCAAGTATTAACTTACTTTATAAACATTTCGAATTTTTTTAACGATTTATAATTGTTAATTAAACATGCTTTATTGTTTACATCGAATTCCATAGACAGTTCAAGATGTACATCCGGAAGGAATGTATCCTCAAACAGTGATAAATATTCCTCAAACAAACTTCTGCGGCGAATCGATCACTCCGTCTGCCAGAATGCTTCTTGCAGAAGTAAGCAGATCTATAAATACGAGGTTCGGTAGAAGTTATGCTTATCTATTTGATTTCATTGATTTTTTTTATATGCAGCTTCTCCAGTATTCTGCTACAGTTCGATTGGGCTACTATGGAGCAGAGGAGATTAAATCTCATCCTTTTTTTGAAGGTTTTGATTGGGATGGTGCTTTAAAAACAATCTCTGAAGATAAATCGATGACTTAATGCGCTAAACTAGTAGCTAATGTGTGGGTTATTGATTTAAAAAATTCCATTTCATGAGCATATTTATTGACCAAACGCATTTTGTTGTTGCGTCTAAATGTTTTAATACATGAAATATAAACTCATACTGCTAAATAGAAAATGTAGGCTTATTTGTTCATCATCACAAGAAACACGACAGAACATTTTCTAGAACTGAAAAAGAAAGATTTTGAATAGGATTTTCAGCTCTGAGAAATTGTCCTCTTTGATATATGTGGTTTCATTGATTTTACTACCAAGTTAACTCTAACTTTGGTGAATGCTCGATTCTTACCGTAAACTTATATTAAAGACGAAAATCAAGCTAAGTTCTGAAAATGAGCAACCACATTTTTCCATCTCAACCCCTTCACCTTCTCTGATCGACATGCAAACACATATTTCATTTATTTGGCTTGGTAAGCAAGATATTTTTCTCTTCATGGAGTAACTTTCATGCTGCTGGTTACGTCAGAAAAACCTCAATTAATTGGCGTCATCCTGTGAAAGCCTCCGGATCAAAACTCAAAGGAGAGAAAGCACACAAGCACACATCCATTATTTTGTTTTAGTGGTTTCAGCCATGTTTGAGTTTAGTCAGTGGCTTGACACGGTCTCATTGGAAATAATACATCCCCAGTATTACAAAGAACCCACACCATGGTCAAACCCACTGCCTTTCCCAGTTGCTGTCTAAAATTTATTCAAGAGAAAGTACTCAGTAGGAGAAAGTGGAGAGAAAGCAGCCAACGGTTCTTTAGTTCCTCCTAAATCTGTATTTTATGGAATCCAGTCACCCAGTACTGTTCTCACCATAAAGAACTCGGCACTAACAACCCCCACCAGCCCCGTTGGTATTTTATCCCTCATAGTCTTATATTTCATTAAGAAGGGAATTTACCTTAGATTGCCCATTTCGAATTACATTAATCCCTTCAAGTATCAAGCATTACAGGTTTCCCTAATTCTACTCTCTCATGTACTAAAAGCCTCGATGGAAGGCTGCTCTCGAACGAACTCGGAACGAACCTCTCCATTTGTCCATACAGAGCTGATTCCCATTCTTCCACGACATCCACTCTCCTCACACAGAGCGGACACTATATCCTATTTCCAGATCCAGAGATTTGTTTTTGGGAGAACTGGAGCACATAGGAAATAAAAGGAAATGCCATTTCTGGAATGTGACATGTGAATCGAGGTTGAAAGTATCAGGAATTGCAATACGAAATTGCAATACACCTCACCGACCGGGAGAGCCTTCCACAAGTAAAAGGGAAGTGAAAGCACAACAGCTGCAGTAAATTTCCCATCCATTCAACTATATGTAGAATAAATCTGCTCTCCTCAGCAGCTCCACAACTAGAATACATCCTACACCAATACATAATGTATAAAATGAATATATGGGTCTATACTTAGGTCATGTAAGGTATCTGGGAGTAGGTACAAGACGAGGTGAGTAGGTATGGAACATGGGGTTCCAGGATCGCTTTCGATTTCAAAGATGAAAGTAGAGCTGGTAGGAGAGAATCAGCGAGGTGCCTTTCAAGCTTACAATTTCCGATAGTCTTCCTACTCCTTATATGAATTATTATTTCGTATAAATCCACTCTGGCTCCTTGTACTTTGTACTCCTTGTTCTAGCTATTCGTTTTGTTGACAAAGATCTGGTGGAGGTTGGCGGTTCTGAATTTCCTTTTTATTGTTAGCAGCTCTGTTCTATAGTGCAGCTTGTACATAAAGATCTATGAGATATGATACTTTTAAAATGGCCGGAGAGAGTGGGTGAAAGCAAGTAGAGAGTAGTGTTAGGGACATGATGCTAAAATTATGACTAACATTTGATCCTTTTCGACACTTTGAGCAGAGTTACTTCTGAGATTCCGTTCGTACTTGAGTGGCTTTAAATTGGATTGCGAAATGCTGTTCCTCTCGCTTCAGAAGTGGGGAATCGAATCGAGATATTCCCTCTTGTTAGTTGCAAAAAATACGAAATCCACTATAGTTGTATCGTATGCAAGGCTTGACTCTTCGTTCGGTAGAATTGGCAAAAAAATCGTCAACATTGCTCGAGGCTAGATTCGATTCAACTTTTAAGTCCACCGATCTTATTAAATTCTTAATTTTTTCAATTTTCTTTGACAATGTCGGGCTGCCTCTAATTCTGAGTTTTTCTAATCTATTGCGACATATTGTCCTTGTTCGCAGTAGCAGTATTTTATCCCTAACAAAGCCTGTTTTACTTTGACTGGCAGTCCCTTGATCTCAGGACCGAGAAGTAACTGTGAGGTTTATTAAAACGTCCATGTGAGAACCAAGTAAATAAAGAGGATATTTCTTGAAACGCTAGCAGCCGTAATTTAATTTTGAATAAATACTAGGAAAGATCTGTCTGTGACTTTGTCGGGCTGGAGGTGAAAATAAGAAGGAAGAGAATCTTGACATACACTTATATATCATTTCCATACACTGGAACAATGAAAGTCTTAACGAACGATGCCACCTCCCATCGCTTTGTCTACATATTTCGGTCTACTGACCTATTTAAAAGTGACTGAGCGAGAACTCTTCTGTACTTCCTTTACATATGAAATGAAGACCAAGCTGTTAGAAGCGTTTCATCATGCTCAAGTCGGGACGTATTATTTATGCACGGCTACATAAAATTGTCGTAAAGGTACGAAGGACACATAAATCTTGCTCATATACTCGTGTAATAGAGAAGAGACATGGAAATCCAATTTGATACAACTTCTTTGTGATGTCTCCTTGTGAGAAAGACAGAGACAGAAAGTAAAAAATATATTCGCCACCTGCTACCTGCTGCGAATGCAATGATGACAAGTCATGGCATAATACGGAGAACGCTTTGAATGGAATTTTTTGACTTCATTTATTTTGATTTCAAAATGCAGTTGCGAATCAAGACAAAAACCTAAAAGAACTTGTGCAGCCCTTTACATCGCTGCCTAGCAATCCGAATTATGCTACGGCAAATGTTCAATGAAATATAAAGTGAGTAGTGGTGACGAAGTATGTTCCAACAGTTCCAAGAAATAGATTATTTGTTTTAGTTCTTGCGATTCATGGAACAGAGTTGTGATTGTGGAAGTTACAGCTGAATAGTCAAATTTTTCCCCTACTTTTAAGGCAATCCAATCATAATTTTATAAAGAATAATGAGTTTCTAGACACTAGACAGATTCTATCAGCGTAATTCGGGTTTAAATATCCGTTTTTCAAAAGATCCAAATTTAGTTTTCTAAATAGACTATTTAGATTTCTTAGATTATGTACAAAATACGGTGGAACAAGGTTATGAAACCCATGCCATATATTTAACTATAATTTTATATGAAAAAGGCAATTGTTCCATGTTATTATGAAATCCAAACCCACGAAACAGGCAATGGTTCCTTGGTATTGGAATTTGGACATCAGTTAACTCCGTCTCAGTGGCCAATTATAATTCATATTTCTATGATGAATGATACAATTTAACGCCAGTCACAAAACCATGTGTGATGTGGTGTGAAAATAAATCTATTTGGTTCTAGATTTGTAATACTTTGTAGCACAGCAGAGTTGGATACACACACTCAACCAACAGAATACCAAGTTTTCGAGTTCTTGACAGTGATTGCTGTCATTATTTTTCACTAGCTCGATTTGAACAATCCGAACTTATAATTACTTACAATATCCTTTGATTATGAGTTCGAACCCCTAATGACCTACATACCCAGATTTGTCAACGCATACACAATCATGTATTTTTAACTTGAATCCGCAAAAGTAGACGCTCGAAACTTCCATCAAAGGTTTATTTGAATATCCTAATCTCTGATGCAATCCAAGTAATCCCTACATTAGCCTATAAACCTAATTTTTACAGCTCTGGGACAATTACAGGCTATTCACAATGGTATAAAATTTTGCACTTAAAATCGTGCTGGTATCCAACGCTGAGTGAGAGCATGAGCAAAATTTGGGAACGTACATACTGAGCAGTAGCCACAAGCAAGGAATTGCCATTTGTATAAATTCTTATGTTATGACGGTGCTTATCAAAGCTTATGGAACTGTAGAACAGTAATGTGCATGTAGCTAAAAGCTTGATATGAAATCGTATCGTTCTAACCCTGTGTATGTGCTAACCAGAACTGTACATGAAAATTACCCGACACACTGAGACTGAATACTTTACTACATTACTAAATATTGCTATTATCGTTCCCTTTCCATGCAATAAACTCTGTCACTTACAAGGACTAGGCCAGCCAATTTTACTTTCCATTTAATCAAAGTCAAGTAAAATAGTTCCTATATCTCAGAAAGATCACAAATTATCAAATCAAATCAAATGACCAAGATATCCTAGTAAAACATACTCAAGGCCTTTCAATACACTGAAATTAGTTAGCTAAATTATAGTATTTCCATTTTTGATAGGCGACAGCTCTTATATACTTGAATGTATGTATAGATATTAATTACTTGAGTGGGCCAATGAATCTAGTTGGTTCTTGATATTTTCCTTGTCACAAAATGTCTACTTTATCCTTTGAATTATAAGTGTTGATTACAAGTGTTAATCCCCTGTTTGCTTTCCCCAGCATGACTGGGCATTTACGACCGAGTTGCATGCAGAAATAAACTGTACGGTAGCAATCGTAAGCTTCCCATAAAAAAATCCCATTCCCGAGGTCACAATTATGTACAATGTAATATAAAAAAGCCACTCGTGCCCTGTAGTCCCTGTAGAGTTTAACAGTTTATAATTATAAATTTTTATGTACATATTTAGCTTCAATGAGAGAATGAATTTAATTGGGCTAAATGGCATTCAATTTTTCTTAAAAAACTCTCAACAAGCTAAACAATTTGCTAAAAAAACTAAAAGTTAAAGCCTTCCTTGCTCTTCGTCTCGAAAACAAATCTATAGACTTTCCATCTATTTAAACTTTAAGCTTTAAGCTTTATTCTTAAAAAAGAAAGGGGGAAAAGAAAATACAGGAATAATGGGAATGTGACAGATCCGGGGGATTAAGTGCTGAATGAATGAATGATTAAGATTTGTGATACTTGACCTGATCTCTAGTAAAGAGGGGAGGTAGAATAGTAAAAAAAGGGAAAAAAATAATGTTTTTTTATTGGAAGCTTTAGATGAGACAGATAGATATTCAAGATAGTGAAGTGAGCCTTCTCTTACTCCTCCATTGTAAATCGACGACTGAGAGAGATAAAACACTACTGATATTGATTGATGGTAGATGGATGAGTCAAATCTGGGCATTAGGCATTCTATCCTCCGTGATTCAGATCACTTATTGTCAAAGAGGCTTTTATACCATCTCTCCGGCTAGAGTAGTTTTAGATATAATGTATATTCTAAATCAGTAAACTCTAGGAAAACTATATGGATCTTGCTCAATCCTCGAGTCTAAGACAAGGATCACTTTCAAATAGATACCTCTCTCTAGTGATTTAAGATTGATAAGCCATTTATTAAAAGAGATTCATGAATATTTTATAGGAAATGTCATTGCATCAGACTTCCAGAGAACTCAGGGGAAGGATGTGGATCGATGGCATGACAGTACAGATCCCCGTATCCTCATCTAATAATTCCATCATCCACCGATTCCAGGGGAAATAAATGACCGTATAATCTGCATCCTGAAAGATTCAATCTCAAAAATATGCATTTCAGCTTTGAATGCTTATGGCAATTATAATTCATTCTATGAAGCGATTCTCTTTGTTTTGAAATTTACTCTCCAGAGATTGAGGTTTAAAATTTGCTTAGCTGAGTTTTGGAATCAAGAAGAAGCAAATGGTTCTCCTCACGAAATCAGCACGGTGTAGGAATCTTTGTATTCGTATCCACCTAATTTAATCACTGAAAAGGTCAGATTTAAGGGAAACTGAAGTCAGGAAAGTTTTCAATCTTAACGAGTTGGAAACATAAAATGGTCTGAAGCTACTCGTGCAGAATGCACAATTAGAATTCATCGGAATTAAAACTCTTGTTTCAAGACCTCCAATTCTCATCCACAATCCCCACGTACGGTAAGTATCTCAAGCCTCGAGACCCCACACGCAAATAAATCATCCCTCTAAAGTGGAAAACATTCGGTGCAACTTTCAAAACATCCAATTTATTTCAAACAAATTTACAGAGATGTGTCTTCCCTTGAGGAGCCCGGGTCTGTTGATGTGACTACAGATCAACTTACCTTCTCTTGCATACGGATGAATTTAAATGCTTTAATGTTTACAGTTCCTCCCGTCTTTTCACTTCATTAGTAATGCATCTCTTTTGGTATTTTTGGCGTGTAGTTCCAACTTGGAATAAGCTGGGTGTATAGCTCGTTTGGCTACTCTTTTTTAAAGATTGTTTTCATTCTGGACGCATTCTGGAATGGGCTTCTTCAGAACCTCTTTCATTCATGATTAAGATCCTGACAGCAATTGCGTGATTTTGTAGTTATAAATACAAGCTAGTAGAACGTAGTGTTTGCATATTTTTAGACTTGAAACAAGGTTTTGAAATGAAATTAATCTATGCATAATGTGTTCTTTCGAGTCTTAGTTTATTTTCTTCTGTTTTTTTACGCACAGAAACCTCGACATTCAACTATTTCCCTTGGGTAGTTTATGTATAGATTTTAATTCCTTGTTTTTTTTAAATGTATGTGCGAAATTGGTAGGTTTTAATGTTAATTAACACACGAAAGAAACTATTATAATTGGGATAATTGTTATTAGATTTTATAATAAAACTGAAAGGATACTTTGGATAAATTTATGGCTCTACAAGACATTTTTAGATATGATATCAAAGTCTGAAATACAAGGAAGTTCTGAGTAGCATAAAAAGAGGAATTACATCATGAAACG
>JAQFYM010001759.1:0-29423 GCA_034694785.1 Agrenia bidenticulata | reverse complement strand
TCCTTATGGTGTAATTACCACAATGTACACGTACTGTGGGTACCATATTGTATGTTTAAATAAATAAATAAATAAATGAATGAAATTAGATGCTATTAAATCCCCAATTTCGTCATCGTTTAGATTACATTTGTCCTGGAGCGAGGAATTGAAATTTTTACTGTCTTGAAGTTTCATTAATATTTTTTCTTTAAATACTACAGTATTAGTAGTAGTAGTACTATTGGACATTTTGTAAGAATCGTATGGAAATTGGATGGAATGGAATAGATGGAATGTTTCCCATGCACAAAAGCTTAAGTTGCAATGATTGCATGTGATTGATAATGATTTTTTTTGTTACAACGCAAATATTCAGAATCTGTTACTCCGATATTCAGTTTGGAAACGACGTATTTTTTTACGCATGAGTATGACTTATTCATAGGAAGAAAAAATCAAGAATTATATTGCCTATGTATAAAAATACATTAGATTTACAGATATGTGACGTCTTTCAGAGCTAAAACGAAGGCACGGAACGAACGTATGGCGATTGAACAAATTCATTCATAACATGGGTGGTTGGTTGTATCGATTATAATCTTATTTAACGAAATTTATTACAATTTATACAGCTTCGACGGAAATGCTTAGTTTAATAAGCCGCAGTTTGATATATGTTGAAAGTCCTTTGTAATTTTTTATGATTTTCTAAATGCTAAAATAAAAGCGGCCGATTAGATTTGGCTCGAGTTTACCCAGCAAATAAATACATTTTAAGATATATTTAAAAGCACATTTGAGTTAGCTTCCAAGCTTCCGTTTTATGTCGATTTGAATAAAAACCTGAGACGATAAAGTATCTGTCAGACATATTTACATGTACGGTCATATTATTCTCAAACCAACTCTAGTGACACCAACGGAAAATAAAACCTACAAGCCCGAAACGGGCTGGAGAAATTGAAACGATTAAGCAAGCCCCGACGATTTCCTAATATGATTATGAAAATCATGATGAATGATGAATCATGTATCGTACTAATTATTTCAGTAATTTCGAAACCCACCGAAAAACAGTTCGGACTGTATATTGGGCCTGGAAAGAAAGGATTTGACTTCATAACCAATTTATTAGTAAACCCTCCTGAAACATCTAAAATCGAAACCCTCAACCTCGTGGCAGTCGTGACTCGTAAATAGTTTAATTCGTACAGCTTATTGTAACTTGTCTGTAATTCAAAGACTGCGACAATTTTTTTTATAGAGAATGGATTTTAACCTAAACGAACTTAATCTTCAAATTCATCCTCTTCTGGTTTCAAAGGTAAAAATAATCAAAATCGACCAGAAACTTTTCATTCTTCAATTAGTTTTTTTATTCGATTAATTCAGAAATATTATACCCTCTTTTTTATAATTGTTTATAAGATAGTGCAAAAAATTCTGGAATACATTCCCTCCCATCAGTACCGAGAATTTCGAAAAGTAAACCGAATATGGAACGAAGAATCCTGCAAGCTTATCCAAGGTCGAGAGGTAGTGACTCTATGTACGACGGCTAAGTGTGCTAAATACACGAAATTATTTTCAAGAAAATCAAACTCCTTAATCCCCCATGATTTTCCATACCCCCATTCTCGTTTCAACTTCCCTAAAGTTCGTATGAACTTACTCTACAATACTTACGTCCTCCGGTCATTTTTCGACAGCTTCGCCCCCCGGGTGAAACATTTGAACCTAATCCTCTCAAGACACAAATTCAAAATGAGATTCCTTCGGATTCTAATTTTGCAAAATTTGAAACATTTGGAATCTCTGACGCTAAACTTTCAAAATTTCATCACTCTCGTCCCTCGAGATGCCTTCGATGGAGGAGATATGTTTCCCTTGCTAGGCGTCACGGACTTGACAGTTTATGGATATGGCAAAGAAGACCACGTGCGACCAGTGTTGGCCAAGATTTTAAGCTCCTTACCTAATTTGCAAAGGATTGAGGCTGGAGAACTCCAGGGAAGGCTGCTGTTTGATATTATTTATGGATATGGGTTCAAAAAATCCACGAGGGCTTTACCTTACTTGACCCACCTAGAACCTAGTTCCGTCAGTGGGGATTTGATTGATAAATTAATTCAAAATCAAGTACACCTCAAGGTCTTGAAGGGAGAAGTTCTTCGGAGTGTCCAGGAGTCAGAAATTCAAACTCTGCTGGACTACTTAGCATCAGATATTATGGAGCTTGAGCTTGGATTTCCAGGTCCACCCAATGTTCCAAGATTTCTGGAACCGCGTTGTCGAATGGTCTCCTTAGTTAAGCTGGAGATTTCTAGATTTGAAATCGATATTATGATTTTCACCAATAGGGCATTTCCAGTCTTGCGAACGTTAAAGTTTTCATTTGCGGATTTAGTTTACGACAGCAAGGAAACTGGTACTATTTTTAACAGTTCTTTGCAGCTTCTCACTTTGAATTTGTGTCAATCGCTGACTCCGGATTTGATTACGGGCTTTGCAAAATTATTTTCAAACCTAAGAAAGTTGGAAATAGCTATGTTTCTAACAGAAGACCGGGAAGATCTCCTTGCTGTCATATTTGCAGAGTTTAACAACCTCGAAGAACTTCGTATCAATGATGAGATCATTTATGAAGATACCGAGGACGTTCCTAAAGGCATGTTGGAAAGTGAAAGCAGATATCATGGATTCGACCTCGACCGATTTCGAGAGGGGGCGAGGTGGATTGGCGACTTAAAAAGTATTCGGATTTAAATTCATTAGAAACTGAGTTTGTTCGAGAATTTTTTTTAAAGAGTATAATTTAATTGATTAATGCAAATGTGCAATTAAATTATTGTAGATTCCAGGAAGAGCGTTTTAACAAGAGTTTATATTTTGCTTGGTCATGTACAATTTATTATCCGTACCAGGTTAAAAAAAGTTAAGTGTGAAAAACACGAAAATTGGCCAGTCAGTAGTAAATTATTTTAAATAAATTATGGTGACTATTCAATTCGCCCGATACTTGGAGTCCCATGCAGCAAATTTGCCACTCAATTGTTCTTTTACTGTGGGTGACACATTCTGGAGAGCCTGAAGCACATCTTCTGTCTCAATCAAAAGCTTTCCTATAATTGTATGAGCATTATTTTAAATAGTTCGTCTACATGTAGTCAATTAATAGAATTTGGACACTAAAAAAGTAATATCTTAGCTTACGAATCTTATTCGAGAAGTTTTGTCGGAATTTCAGGACAACCGTTTCTTTTACAACTTGCTGAAGATCTGATCCTGAATATCCTTCTGTTGCCTGCCAAAAAATATATTTCACGATTTTTTACTCAAATCTAAAAGCTATAACTGTAATACATTAAAAAATTATTTTAAGGATGTTACTAACAAAAGACAAAGTATTGAAATCCAATTGGCAAACCAATGAATTCCGGCCATTGCTTCCTTCGTTGATTCCTTGAGCTGTTTTCCCGAAATGTAATTTCAAAATCTCTCGTCGATCTTCCGCCCCGGGTAACGGCACATAGACTCGTTTTTCCATTCGCCGAATAATTGCTGGATCCAGTTCCCTTCCAAATTAAAATTTTCATTTAGGCAGGAAATAAAAGCATAATGAGAAATATGTATATAATGTATAGCAATTAAAACCATGGCAGATTTGAAGCAGTCAAAATAAAAATGGGAAGTTGGGGCTCAGCAGTAGATAAAAGTCCGTCCATTTGCTGAAGGAGTTCACTTTTCAAGCGTCTGGAAGCGTCAGTCTCTCCAGACGTATCTCGATTATTTCCTAACGCGTCAAACTCATCGAAAAATATTGTGGAAGGGGCATGGTATCGTGCCAAGTCGAATAAAACCTTGTAAACATCCAAAATTAACACACTGTTTGGCTTCTCTCCCGTTTAAAAAAATCATTACTCGGAAATTCTGAATTTAAAATACTTTGACTATTTTCTCCGAGTCTCCTCTCCACTTGCTGATCAATGAAGATGATGAGATATTGAAAAATGTTGTTCCGCATTCCGAGGCTACTGCCCGGGCTAAAAGTGTCTTTCCTATTCCCAAAGAATTAATTAATTAAAAATATTATTATGGCCTGTAAAATTTTAAATTGTGTTCTAACCTGTCCCTGGTGGTCCGTAGAGTAAGAGACCTCTCCAAGGAGGCAAAGCATTTCCAAAAAACTCGGTAAATTGCCGTCGATAAATCATAGACTCCATCAATATCATTTTCGCCGACTCTAAGCCAATGACATCGTTCCATTTCGTATTGAGATCCCTCACTACTATTTCCTATAAGCCATAACGGAGCATCGCACCATTTAATTATTACAATGAAAACGTATTAGAAAAATTCCATGATTTAATTTTTGACAACCTTTTGAATGATGTCAGCAAACGCTCTCATGTCGTCATTAGAGAATTCAAGTCCAGAAATCGGTTTGAGCAGTTTTTCATTGGACGAGGAGGTACCTGAATTACCTATCGATCTTATCAAGGGTTCCATACCGTTTTGATAATCACCTTGGGATGTAGAAATTTCGCATGAAGATTCCATGTTTGTCAAACTACTACCTTCAGCCAATAAGCCTCTTCGGGAATTGCTAGCTTTCGAGCCGTGGGTTTTCTGTCTTGTCAATTTTGCCAAAAGATTTTCTCCCACGCTTTTACCCCCTGCTGTTGTCTTTCTGTTTGACCAATTAATTCTTTCAAAATTTACACTTATTTTTTATTTTTAAAAGCTAAAAAAATATATTTACTTAAAATACTGTGGGTAACGAGAAAAGCGCAGATTGAAATAGGCCTCGAATTCAATGAAAACAGAGTTGAGGTCAATGTTCTCGCAAATTGTGTATTGTTCCAAGTTAAGGGAACACTCTGAAACGAACGTTGCGGCTGTGTCCACGTACCTGTAGTTAATTAACTGATGGGATTATCAAGTTTGTCAATGATTTGGTTCGTCGAATTTTTTAGACAAGGCTTGTAGTACCCTTTGTCAAGAAGAAGCTGGAAAGCGAACAGTAACATGGCTTTTTCTCGACAATCGGTTCGCTTATCTTCCTGTAATTTTTTTACAGACATTTCTTTGATGTGTTAATAGTTTATCATAGTTTTTGAAACTTACAGCGTCTTTGGCGATTGAAGTTGCTCTAATGTTTGCGAAACCAAGCGTGGACATTTTTGTTAAATCAAAGAAGGTTATTTTTTAATTATTAGTTTATGCAGAGTTTGAAAAGATTATTTAAATATTTATTTGAGCTGATTTAATCGATTTGATGTGTGAGATGCGGTCTCAGATATCATTTGGTTTCCTTCGTAAATTTGCAACTCTCTTTAGATCTGGCTTCAAGAATTCATAGACGCTCTCGGCCAGCAAGTCCAGATTTGTTGATCGTCTCAAAATCAATAGGGAACATGTAGTACATTCAAGTACATTGCTATGAGCAACTTGGGAATCCCGTCTTGTGGCTTTATGACCATTTGAGAATTTGAGCTATCTTTATGTGATTGTGATTTTCATGCCATCATTGGTAATTTTTTGTGGATTTTATAAAACCACAATCTTGAGAGCGTGTTCTGAAAAGCTTTTTAAAAAGAATCTGAATAAACCGAACAGAATTCTTGAATGCCAGAAAGAATGATTTGGTGGTTACTTTTCTAAATGCCAAGCATATTTATTATTATTTGTGATTATCTGCCAGGACTTAGCAGTAACTAAATAAAAATATGTATCTTAATAAAACTTGACCTAACGCAGATAGTAACTTATTTAAATTATTATTAATTACAATTCAAACATCAATTGTTAAATCTAACAGCTCAGAGCTGATAATTTCATTAGTAGTTAAAATCAGTGTGACCACCAGAGATGATGTTTTGTAAGCATGTATGTATTTTGAGTTTTAACAGAATTTTGCTACTATACTAAACTACAGGGTGCGGCAGCTAAAAACTCCTCTTGCTCTAATTTGCAGTGTACCCTTACCCAATATATGATTTGTCAACCAAATATCGTAGAGATAAAAATACTCTTATTTAATTTTATTAGTTTATTAACTTTATATTCCGCACCTCAAATCAAAGAATCATAAATATGAGCAGTCAAAAAGTTTCAAAAATGCAATTTCCTTGATTTTCTCCCGTCTTGGTTTTGTTTACGATAAGTTATCTCCGGGGAGCGCGGGAAGTTCATGGTTGGGACTTTTCCTGTATATCTTTTAAAAATAATATTTGTAATTTGTAATTAAACACCTTGCACAAAGTACAAGGGCTAATTTAAATTTGAAAAACAAACGACAATGCGATTTCTGATGAAAACGGATAAACCAGATTTTTAATAATAAAAATTAAACGTAAGTAAGAGTGTAAATTAAATTTTTTAATTGTCCAAAAAAACTGAAATATGTGAATTATTGTGAATCTAGTGTGGTTAGTAAAAATAGTAAAATATACTTCATTTGTATGATTAATAAATAAAATTAAATTTATTTAACAGGGACAAGATGGCGGTGGAGAAATGTCTGATTTGCATAGCGAATTTAAAGAGCAGCGAAAAAGAAGCTCATACTTTGAAGTGGCAGCAACTCTGCAGTACCTTGTTGACCTCGGAAAATGAAGGGGACAAAAAAGTTGACTGCCCCCTCTGCCCTTACTGCTTCAACATTGTGGAAGAAACCAAAGAGCTGCGGCAGCGTTTGGAGGAAATTCGCTCAGAGGTGAGGTCAAAGGTGATGGTTATTAGGGCAAGGATCTCGGATTCTGATGGAAACCTGCAGGCTCAAGAATATTCCCAACTCAATTCGTTAAGACAGAGTCTTTTGGGGCTCTTAAGTGAGTAATGTTAATTTTCAGTTTTTATTGATGCTAGTGAAACATTTGGAGTAAAATTACTTTGCAATTTTAGACTCTGATGAAGGAACCCCTACTGTTCAAGTGAAGTTAGAAGTGCAGGAAGAGGGAAATCCAATATTGGATTCCTTTTTCGATTACGAAGATGTCCAAGAGACGCTGAAAGAAGAAATAGACGATCTCAATCTATTAAATGTCAGCAATATAAATGCGGATGCTGCTCTTTCGTATTCACTGGATACGTCCGAAGACGAGAGGTATTATATTGCAGTCTAAATTAAATTGAACACTATCATCGTTTTATAGACTAATATTAATAAATTGTTTTGTATTTTAGAAAATTCGATTCAGATTCCGGGTCTGAATCTGAATATGAGCTTCCTGTCTCAAAGATTTCAAATACACGTAGAGAGACTTTAAAAAGGAAGGTTAAAAGTTCGTTGGCAGCTCGGAAAAAATCACTAAAAAAACCAAGACTCCGAAAGCCTCGCTGTATAACAAAATTAAAAAAACCAGCTGTAGTAGAAAAGGAAACGCATCTAGTGGATGATGATATTAAGAGTTTTGAATGTGACGATTGTGGAAAAAGCTTTAAGAGTGAATCAGGCTGGAAGTCTCATTGCTTCAATGTGCACAACAAAGCGGTTGAAAATAAATACGCTTGTAGCCTCTGTGACAAGACTTTTGACCGCCGAAGACTTAGATGTGAGCATGAAAAGAGGGATCACGAAGGGTTCTTTCCGTGCTCCTTGTGTCGCAGACAGTTTAAAGCTCAAGGAAGACTGGAAGTTCATATTGCAACTGCACATGAGACTGAAGAAAAACATCACACTTGTCCTCTCTGTAGCAAACAATTCACATTAGAAATAAGCTTAAATCGTCACATACGGCTTCATAAATTTGAGAAAAGAAAACCATTCGTATGTGAAGTATGCGACCGTAGATGGGCAAACGAGAAAGACTTGAAAAAACATAAGGAGATCGCTCATTCGAAAAAAAGATATACGTGCTCCCAATGTGGACACTCATTAAGCTCTAGAAGTGGACTAGCTCGACATACCAGGACTCACACTGGAGAAAGGCCCTTCAAATGTGAACTCTGTGATGAAAGATTCATTGATGGAG
Source organism: Agrenia bidenticulata (assembly GCA_034694785.1). NCBI lineage: Eukaryota > Metazoa > Arthropoda > Collembola > Entomobryomorpha > Isotomidae > Agrenia > Agrenia bidenticulata. The sequence continues at coordinate 21,462 of JAQFYM010001759.1, read as the reverse complement.
TGGCTAGAATATGGCACCGGCAAAAGGTACATTCTACCACTGACCAACATCACCTCTGTCCTATTTGTGGGCAAAAATTTTTCAACAAGTACATTCTAAAGCAACACTTGGAGCGACATGAGGGAAAAGTCTATCCCTGTGACATATGCGGGAAAACAGGTTTCAAGGATCGAGACGCTCTCAGAACGCACAAGATCAGGATGCACGAAGAGCCAGGGTTTGTCTGCGATGAGTGCGGTCAAAAATTTAGTACTTCAAAGGGGCTAAAAAGTCATAAAATGAATCACGCTGGCGAGAAGCCACATGCTTGTGATTTATGCGGGTCAGCCTTTTTATCCAAATGGGTACTTGATAATCATAGGAGAAGTCACACAGGAGAACGACCCTTCATATGCACAAAATGTGACAAAGGATTTAAGGCCAGGAAACATCTGGTTAAGCATATGCAGGGTGTTCACGCGGAAGCATATACCCCTCTCAATCGTCACGAATGCTCCTATTGTGGGAAATGCTATCCTCGAAATGACACCCTGGAGGGCCACGTTAGACAAGTACACACAGGTGAAAGGCCGTTCAGCTGTCACCTGTGCTCCAAAACATTTGCCATTAAGACGAACCTCCGACTTCATCTTAAATCTCATGGAGTTGTTCACCCACAAGGGCCGCCGAGACTTCCGAGGTCAACAAGAGAACGGCCTGTTGCCCCTACATCCGAGACTGCAAGGGTTGAGACTGTCACAGAAATCGTGAACCCGGCTTTAGGATTCAATCCGTCCCTTCCGAATCCAAATCCTATTAATCCATTCCAACATTTTGATCCACAATCTTACCCTGTTCAACCGATTCGGGGATTCCATTGATAAGGGATTGGACACTAGGAGTAGGCTGAGCTTTAGTAGTTCCTATTTAAAATAATGCTATCATATATGATTCAATTCTTTGTACATTTTACAATACACAGCCATTTAATGTACCCAAAGCAATTACATAGAGTAATAAATTTTTATTTCCATTACGATTTATGTAATATAATTAGATTAGCCACATCCGATTAACTTAATTTAAGTGTCATTGACACTACCTCAACCTCCTCGAGGAACATGGAAGCTCGAAAGAAAAGCTAAACCCTGATGGGTTTTTTTTAAATGTCCTCAACTCAAGAACATGTGGGATATGGAATTCATGAAGCCGCGTTGCATAATACATAACACATAACATTTTGTGCTGCTGTTGATGACTTCGAGGTTTTCAGATCTGAAGTTGTGGTAAGTTAATAGTTTAATCACAGTAATTACCCTGATTGCTTTGTAAGTATTTTTGTCTTTGATTACCGAACCACCTGTCATATTGCATGTGTCTGGACTCAATGTATCTGCATTGGCGTATTTGCCCATAACAATTAGTCATTAAACCAATCCACTTGTCTCCACAATCACAATGTAATATTCATAACTCGAACCATTTGATTATCTTTGACTTTCATACGTCCTTGTATCTTCCAATCGTTGTGGGTAAACACACCAAATCCCATAATCCCATGCCGAGGATTCCATTATAATAATTTGTTCTTTCTGTTCGATACATTTTAGGATTCAGATGCATCATATTGAGATTGGACAGTAACGGACAAAGTCACGACCTGGTTTTACAATATAAGCAGTAACTAAGAGGTTGAAAATCGTTGTTAAAACTACTGAATTTCATAATGAGTAGCAAATTGAAGATTCACATCATTTATTGGTAAGGAATAATATAACAAAATACATCTTATAGTATCGAGAATGCTTAGTTTTGGAATTTTTGAATTGCAGTGGTGGGTGAGGGTACGCCCCAAAGTTCAAGACTTTGAAAAAAGCCCTTGAACAGCACTTTCCATCTGAAATTGAAATTGTGAGACGATAATAATTTTATTAGAGTACGTACTGAAAATGTTGTGCATATAAACATCCTTAATTTATTCAAATTTCAGAGCGGAGAGGCAACCCCGAACCGAACAGGATGGTTTGAAGTCCAAATCGTGAATGGCCCCCTCCTCCATTCAAAGAAGGTTAGTTTTAAACTATATTATCCAGTTATTTGCAGCGTATAAAATATACTTTTATTAGAATCTAGTATTAGTATCATTAATAAATCTTATTCCTATTTGAATAAATTTAATTATCTTTTAGAGAGGAGATGGTCAAGTGGACAAGCCTGAGAAGATGCAAAAGATTGTCCAGGGTATAAAGGAGGCCCTCGGAGCAGATAGCAATTCTAATGTTGCTTGACGTGATGCTAATATGTATTGAATATTTCTTATAGGCTCTGTAGTCCTTGTGAGATTAATTTTTAAGACCCCTTTCTTATGATGTGAAACGCTTAAACCTAAATTAGGGGAGTTTTTTGCGGATGTTTTTATGAAAGGGTTATTAGATAATTTATCTCAACTGGATGAAGACTTATTTGAAGTGTTTACGAGAAATAAAGTAGTGGAAGAAAATAACTTAAGTTTAGCTCACTATGCATATTTTAATATTTGGGCTAGATCGTGTGCCATCACGAGACCAAAGCAAACTATTGCATTGCTCACTTTCATAAGCTACAAAGTCATGCAAAAATACCAAAGAGATGGATTTGGCAATGCTTCAAATCATCATGGTAAGATTTAGCATATCCTTTCGTGCGGAAAGAGATTTTTTCGGGTCGGAACTCGCAGGTTTCAGTCCAAAGAAAAGTAAAGATGACCAAGGGCAATAAAGTGGTTGTAAATATAACTTACTGGTAAGAAAATTATCATACGTTAGTTAATTGAATTTGAATATTTAGAATTTCATGAAACGCTGAATTAATTTTTTTTAAAATGAATCTGGTATAGTGGGGGATGAGGATATCTCTCGAAGTTTGAAAAACTTCGTGAGCAACTCCATCAAGTGTTTCAAAATGAAATCGAAATCGTATGTCATTTTAAAATATCTCTTGTATTGCAAATAGCAGGTTGAATTAAATATATGATTTTTTGTCTATGGATTAAATGCAATGCAATAGACAGGAGAACCTACGCCAACGACTTCATACCGATTTGAAGTTGAGATCTTGAATGGGCCACTCCTACACTCAAAAAGAGTAAGGTCAATATCTAATTGATAAAACTATCTTTTATTTCTCGAGAGCTAAATTTTCAAACGATTTTTCCTTGTTTTTAAGGGAGGTGATGGGTTGGTGGATAATCCTCAAAAATTAGATCGAATAGTTCAAGATATAAGGAAGTTCATGGAAGCACATGAGAAATCACCGTTTGATGATTAAAAAAACTTGTTGATTAATGCATCGATGGAGTCAGTTTTTTATGATACGGTTTCAGACTTAAAGCCATAATTTTGGACGGTTATTTCGTTGATTTTGAACTGAAACTGACATTGTTGGTGTGTTATATTTAATATCTAGCAACTTAAGCTAGGTATTAGTCAAATATCTGGACGGCAGGGACATTTATGATAGCATTTAAAATTAAAGCTAAAATAAACTGATTACGGATGACGGATAAAATTGTTTAGGTTATTTATTTTGTTTTTTGCTTCTGCACATTCAATAGGTTTCGAGTGATTAGAAAATTAGGAGAAGACAAACGTTTAACGGGTCCATTAGTCGGAGTCCAGTTCATCATGAAATCTTTGATACGGGGTGTCAGCCGGCTGAACCGCTGAATCAAAAGACCTGAGTCGAAAATCTCTTGAAATTGATAAATGCTGAAGATGCTGAAATTTGGGTGGACGATGGACGGTGGTGGAATATGAATCCGTGTTTGCTAGTAACGAAATCAGTGGACAAAATAGCAGATTGATAAGTCCTACTGTTCTTATCAAGTCTGGAAACCCAATCAGTGGAACGAGTTCTCCGCCAATCAGAGGACCTACATCAAGATGTTGATTTGAATTCTATAAGTTTAAATAATTATAGGAAAAATTAATTGCCTAAAGAATATGCAAGAGCTACGGAAGTCTGGGCCAAAGCGTAGACAACTCCATAACCAGCGTGATGATTCTCATCAGCCAAGCAAGCCAGTAGGGGCATCAATGAAGCATCCACAATTCCAAGGCCCAGTCCCAATGTAAAATGAGGTAACGTCAACTGCCACACTCGTTTCGCCATCGGAAGCTAAAAGGTTTCGAAAATATGGCCAAACTCATAACTCAAGTAATTAGATACGGACATGGAGGAGGGGTGTTTAAGAATATTCGAAATTCCATACCAACAGACATGAGACCCCAATGGCAGCCATAGATGCCATAGACATCTTCCATCGGCCAAATTTCAAGGCAATTTGCCCAAAATAATTGGTCCCAATGAAGTATCCTAAGCTATCTGGGACGAAAACAAGGCCTAACTGCCACTTCTGCGGTACCATTACATAATTAGGATACAAACGAATACGGAGACATACGTAGACGTAAACGTAAAGAACTTACAGGTGGGTCAACAGTGTCAATCAGCCAAACTGGAAGTGTGGGTTCCAAGACGGCCATTGCAGTTGTGGTCAGCCAGACCGAGATAACAATGACGAGGATATACCTGTCCTTCAAAAGGGACCAAATAGAAGAGGAAACGACGCTTGGGAGGTCTACTCCTTTCATTGGCCCGAACTCGTTCATCTCGGTCCGACTGGAATTGTTGGAATGCCAATCTTCTATGCTATGGTCGATGGCAAGTCGGGCCAACTGGTAAACTAAACGATGAACAATTAAATTTATAAAGTCAGTATTTAGTTAGTATTAAAACGATTAGATAGAGCAGTCGTAGACGACTATTTATATAATACATCCAATTACCAACATTTATAGCTGCAAGGATCGAAATACAAGTAAATGGCATAGACTTGCCGAACATTGCAAAAGCAATCCCCCCAAAAGGGTAACCGATCAAAACACCCAAAGCCGCCGCCCCCATCACCCGACCTAAAAACTTTGTACGATTATCCTCATCGTCTTGATAGCATTCGGCGACGAGGGCCATTCCAGAAATTGATATTAAGGAGGATGCCAGCCCATGACAACTTCGACCGATTGTGTACAGCCCATACGAGTCTGCAAATCCAAATACTGTGCATGTACAGTATCAAAGGGATGGCCGTAATTTTTTGGATTTAATTAGTACTTTTAAAATCATAAGTAATTTTCTTATCAGTTCATTCATACCACTTACCTAGAGAACAGAGAAAAAGTACAAAGTTACCCAAGCATAGAGGAATTTTATATCCGATTCTCAGCGTCAGATTTCCAACTAACGGATTCGTTATAAGTTGAACAAAAGCCTGGAAAGAAATCAAACTCTGTTGGATTAAGAAAATGGAGTCTTGTAATTAATTCAGCTACTTTGGGGCTGTTCATAAGTTACGTAACGCTGGAGGGGGAGGAGGTCTGAGGTCGCGTTACGCTCTGATGTTAAGGCTTGTAGAGGCAGCCATGTTTTGCGTTACGAGGGAGGGGATCTAAAAATCCGAATTTCGGGCTTACGTAATTTGCAAACAACAACTGATTTTATAGCTTATCAAATTTGGTGCTGAGTTGGAAATATTTTTTTCTGAAGAAAAATTAAACATATCCTATTATAGCTAGTCTAAAAAAATTGCTATGGACGGACGATATGTCAGTATCTGCAAAAATGTCGATTAAGGTTCGGCAGTTTGTTGACGGTCATAGTCAAAGTTATCAAAATAGTTAATGTGTCGCAAATATTATGAACCATTTGAAAAGCCTAAACCAATTTTTCAGAAAATTTAAAATTTAAAATAAAAACGTAGTAGTAGTTTAATGATTTTCAGTACAGATGGTTTGATTTTTTTAAATTGAAGTATGTCGGAATCAAGAGGAAATCCTTGGGATTTGAAATGGAAATATGAAAGCTACCTGTTGAACATTCAAGCAAATTCGAATTGGTACTGTAGCCACTGAATATTTGCATGCTTCAAAATTAACGAAAAAACTATATACTTTTTATTGAAGTTACCAAGCTGTGGAATGAGGGTGGCATTTTATTGACCTTAGTGTCAAATACATAAATAGAGTTTACAGATTATGATAACAAATTACCTTTGTAGAATAAAGGACACCCAGTTGAGAATTTTCTTGAAGGAGATGCAGATGGTAAATTTCCTTTAGGCAGCCAGGACTCGTGGACCCTAATGAGGACGCACCCCCAGTGTTCAAACCCCCTCTGGTTCCAATAGAACTTGACCCATTCCCCTGATCCCGAAGTAACTCCGGTAGAATAGGAACTAGAGTTTATATTGCCAAAAGCAATGTATTTTTCATTTAAAAACGTATGGAATTAACCTGCTGACAGGTATCGGACTAAAATGCCATATCAGACCTACTAACCTACAACAGTAAGGAGGAGATTGTCACACAGGACGCTTAAGAACACTGGGAGAGTGGTGGAGGCAGCAGTTCGGAACATATTATAGCCCATTGTTGTCCCACCCAACTAGGTCCGGATCTGAGAAGCTTTTGAAAGGATTGTTGGAATTTTACCCGAAAAGCCTCTGGAATATGACCAAGCTCGTCATACTTTAAGAGATACATGGAGTCTGTCCACGGTTCATGGATCTAATATGGATCAGCCTCTTATTAAGCAAGTTTGAAGGGAGGAGAGAGTGGCTGAAGCTGATAAGTAGGAGTTTAGGCATTAAATTGAAATTTTACGGATGGTCTCATTTCTATTTCCCAAAGAAAGGGGGCATAAATATACCCGGACGTATTCTGTGTATAGTATATTGTACTTGTTGTGAAGATATAAGAGAGCAGTGAGTGGGAGGACAACAAGTTGCTGGGAGATGGTCGGTTGGGGCAACATCTTCCAAAACTCATTATTTAACACAGACTTTCCACGGGTTATTGGAAATTGGGCTACATTTTATTGGAATCGTGGCAAGATTCTTTGTGGATCAAATTCTTGTGTCAGATATATTTCGAGTACCAAGAAGAGGCTCCTCTGTAGCTTCTGTTTGTATTTTTTTTAGTTAAACATGAAATTTATTATCAAATAGCTTAATATATTTTGATTTTGATTTATTATCAAATAATTACAGCCTAGCTAACATTAGGTAATTAAGGCTGTATGAAAAATCATTAGAGGGGCGACATACCATCACATCGATATTTTCAGCGATTTAATGGGACTTAATGTTTTTAGCCCGACTCCAAGGGCTTATAGGAATCATGTCAGTGTCCGTCTGTCCGTCCGTCTCCACGATAACTCTCTTCAAACTAGTCTGATTGACTTGAAATTTTGCACACATGGTCTGTGGCCCAATTCATTGGATGATTTCGAAGATGAGCTATATCGGTTGGCAGGTTGACCCGTGGGGGCTGCCCCTATGGGGTATACATGAAAATGCATATAAATCGTTGAAATTTGGTACTGTTTAGTTTGACCGAACTAGTGATAATTTGCAATATTCAAGAAATTGGTTGTTTTAGTGACCCGTGGTGGTCACCCCTAAGGGGAAAATATGAAATTGCATGTAATTCACGAAATTTGGAGTCGGGCTCAGTGAAGTTGTACAGGGAAGTTTTTAAAGATGCAGTGAGTAAATTTGCCAAAAATTTAATCAGTAACAATTAAAAGTCTTCTTTCGTATAAAATTTTAGTTTCGTTTAGTTTTAAGCCTGTCAGTCTGTCTATGACTTTATAAATTCAATTTCTAATGCCTGGTTATATAGTCTCACTTTCTCTTTCCCTTTGAAACTTTGAATGTTTTACTCATGTTAAAAAATTAAAACTTAGCACAGTTAAGATTTTAAATGCGAAAGAGGACGTGGTCCTGTACCATAAATGAGGCTTAAAGATGCATTTTTGAAAATAAACATGAATTTTTAACCCGACTCTGATTTATAAAGTGTAAAGTTAATATTGATTCAAATATGATTTGAAAGATTCGGGCTAAATGAAGTTGCACCGGGAAGTTTTATTGAAATAAACTTACATTGATGCATATGAATTGATTACCTTTGTCTGTTCGTATGTCTAAATGTCTATCCCTTTAATAAATAATAGGTCAAGACAGGTTCAAGGTTTAATAATTATTTTTATAACATAATAACTAATAACGAAGCTGCTTGGAGGATGTTTTATCAATTGATCATCATTGATCAGCGAACCAGTGGGATTTTACCCAAAGTTCGCTGCTTAAAAAAATCTGATTTCTCCAGCTTCTTGGTCAATATCCTTATTTAACTGTCCATGGCATTTTTAATGCCAGACACCCTAAATGAATTCATTTAAATTTTATAAATTCAATAAAGCGGATCCCATGGTACATTTCGAGTATGTTAATGAGGTTACATAAATACTCATACATGCGGTTTAGCTATTTCATAAGAGTATAGCTTAAGGGCACACAATTGAACATAGACAAGAGAATAGGAGGAAAGTCGGAGAGTGTACCAGCCCTCAGCTGGATTTGTCCAGAGTTCGGACCGGGCACACCAACCAACTTTGATCAAGGAACCCGAACTCCCAAAAAAATTATATACAGAGTTGTGAGTAATGTGCGTGAGAGTTTGAGTTGCTCTTACTTTTAAAAGGCAAGTAATAAAACGGTTTTATGTAGATAATAATTAATATATAACCTCCTTCAAAATGAAAGGGACGACTTTCTTCATGTTAAGTTGTATTTTTTTCGTTTCTACCAACACAAGTAAATCCAAGAAATCATGGGAGGGGCTTAGACCAAATACTGAAAGGGAAAGTTTTGCAATTCAAACAGCTATCAAGTTGTATAATATTACCATGAATTTCGATGAAAAGGTAAGACGTTCACTCTACTATTATTTCATTTTGACCATCCTTGGGGGTTGGGTTATGAAAAGTTTTTTTTATTCATTTGAAATTTTAATGCTGGAACTTTCAGCTTAAATCAGCCTTCAAACATGATTACTATGAAGAAATTGTGGTCAAAGATGGAGCGGAGCTAAAAATGAAAATGGACAACTTAGAAAATGAACTGCTAAGATTTATCACAGCGATTGAACTAGCCGGAGGGGTAATGCCCAAGGTGGACAACTTTACTAACGGAATCGACGAGTTGTCCGTCAAAATGGACTTGGATTATAATACAATGGTGAAAAACACTAAAGTTTTTACCGACAAGGTTTGTATTTAAATAAATAATCCGAAAAAAGTCCCACTGGCTCTATACCAACTACCAACTGTTATTGTTACAACAGCTATTTAAATATTTCCAGCTATTGGAAGCACTGAAATCAGTAAGGGCGGATAAGCAGAGACTCATGGGTGAAACGGACAAATATACAAATTTGAGAAAAATCTATCAAGACTCCAAGTGGCTCTTAGAGCAAGAAAACATTTTCTTAAGAAATCCCAGCAAAGACGCTGAGCCCATTTTAGTTTTTGACATTTCAATACTGGAGACCCTCCTGGGCTACTACAAGGAGCTGGATGCTATAGAAGACAAAGTAATTTAAGATAGATTCCCCATGAAAATTTTAATAGTGGCTAAATTTTACTTGAATTCTAATTTCATTAGATAAGTCCAATTATGGACAAGTATGAGACTTTAGTCGATATGGACGAGTCGACTGAGGAGTTTAAGGATATTCTCAAGTCACAGCGGAGGATCAGCGACTTGAACTTGTTAAGCATTGCTCCCATGGTTGAGAAACATGATAATATGCTCCGTCACTATGAAGCCATCCTGACCGTGGAAATCGAAAGGGCTCAGAAATTAATCCCAGAAATGGGAGAGTCGGTTAGTTCCTATATTGAAGACGAGTGGTGCCAAAATGCTTAGCGACAGATAACAATCTGATTTTGGAAAATCCACCCGGGGCTCCCAAAATGTCGAGACTTGTTTTGGAGGAAACTATTCACCTTTAATATCAAATGGTTTTCTTTTCGTCATATGTTAAAGCTGAATAATTTCTGCATAAAATTGGGTTTCGACATTTTCAAAAACAAATATTTTGGACCCTACAGGGATTTTTCAAAGCCGAGTTGTCAAGTGTTGAAATTTTTTGGTAACCCTCATTCTCAATCTTAATATAACTGTACAACTATTATTATATAACTATTATAAGTATTTTTACTAATTGAACTCATTTTTATTTATTTCCAAATGAGTAGTACGACAACATGCAGAAAAGAATAGTCAAAATTGCCCAGGAAATGGGGGACCAAGATGTCAAGATCCGAGGGTTGTCCAAGAAATTTAATAACTTTCTCATTAAAGCTAATGAAGAGGCGGTGAAAAGGGCTGACTTTTTCCCCAAAGCTGCTGAGGATCGTGACGAGTTATAAAACATATTTTCATTCAGCATACACTTGTAATTAATTACTCATCATAACCTCAGTAACCCTAAAGCCAAAAACAAATGATATTCACTACTTAGAGAACTCCTGATTAATTTTACGCTTAGCGAATTAGTTTTTACAAGTTTAATGATATTACATCCCTAGATTTCAAAAGAAATTTATCCAACCAATAAAAATAATTATATTCTTCTTAAACCCCAACCGTACCAATACAATGATTCATAACTATTATATCATGCCCATAATCCTCAAAACAGCTTATTCTACAAGTCGTGATTTACTCCTTTTCCCGATACACCAGACAACGCAGCTTGTAAACAAAGGTTTATGGTCAACGAGTCCAACAATGAAAGAAACTGACTCATTGTTCACGGAAGAAGCTCTGATGTCCGTCCAAGCAAATCTAGTCTCCCTTTGTAATAGCAATCGTGAATAAAAGACAACCACCACTACTTTCCATGCATTATATCTCAGGTAAATTTGTTGGTGTGTAAGGATGGATGAACTTGATAGTTGATTGTCATCTCCAACAATCACCATCCTCATCATCAACTAACTAGAAACTACAGATACTCACAAGGAATACTCTTGTTGTAACGTAGAGACTCGTATTTTAGCCATTAGCATTTTAATATCCCAAAGCTGGTATTATCATCAAAGGAAATCATTTTCCTCTGGGCTTACAAACTCATATTTTTTCCCAACACACCTCAGCCCATCCATACCAAGAGACATTCAGTGGATAAGGAACAAGATTTTTTTTATTACTACAAATACAAGCCCTCTGGTCACCCCTTGTTTATTGTCTGTAGGAGTATGCCGTAATTTTTGCATAAATAATAATCCTTTCATATCCACAGGCATAAAAAACAATCATCCTAGTCCTACGTACAGTACATGATGATATGATACGTTATGGTAAAACTCCATTGCAGTAGAAGCTTTACGAACGACTGTGAAGAAAGGTTGGATGAGCTTCTAGATTCCCGATAGGATCTCGGGGTGAACAATCTTGCAGTTTGACTTCTCAACTCGGCCCACGAACATATCACTGTCTCAGTTTTCTTGGGTTCCTTAGTAATCGTTATTCTACAGGTTGATAAATCCTCTCTTGCTGGTGTAAACAGAAGATTGGATCCAATTTTTAGGGACATTTTAGGCATTAATAGTTATGAAGTCGACGGCCATGTTAACTGGAGCCTTGGTGGCCCTATTGGCTGGAGTAACCCTTTGTCAAGCTCAGCTTTTGTCAGATTTTGGAAATCTATTCCCCACCTCTAAGAAAAGGGTGCAAGAAACCGTAAGAACACAATCCGGTTTTGTTTGGGGCTGCTGTCCCTCATTACGAATTACCATATTAATGGGATAGTCCATGGTCGTGTAGATTATTCGTGGGATCCTAAGTGGTCAAACGCATGGTGGATCATGGATAAGTGGCTTTGGGTGTAAGAGACGCAGTGGTAAAATTTATTTTTATTATCATACCCACAGGTTAGTGACCCATCCGGCACGTCCGTGAACCATCCCAGGAGGACGACAATTATCGACGTTCTCAAGGAGCTTCGAGCAACGACATTCCTTCAACTAATCCAGCAGACTCAATTAGGAGAGGCCCTTCAAGGCTCAGGCCCTTATACCGTCTTTGCTCCAACTGATGACGCCATTGACAGGCTTCCAAAATGGGCTCAGAGGAAGCTTCTTCAAGATTCTGAAGTGTTGGCCCAAATGCTCGTGTATCACATCACCGTGGGAAAAATTACCTCCAAGGACATGAAGAATGAGCTCCGAGTCCCGACCCTTTACCATGGAAGGCCTGTGACGATTCGAGTCTATGCCGACAGGGTATGTCAATATAGCCAAGTGTATGCAAGTAAAGTATTGTAACTGAAATTATAATTGTTTTCGAAAACAGAAGCCGACAATCAACCACGTGACTGTAACTGTCCCGGATGCCATTGCATCGAACGGAGTGGTCCACGTTATCGGAGACGTCCTGTTCCCAGTCCCGGTGGGAACTGTATTCGACGTTCTGGACAATTGCACTTCTTTTACGAAATTCCGAGATTACATTATAAAAGCTGGACTTCAGGATGAGCTGAAGAATGCAGGTGGGGTTATTACGATTAGCCAGAGTTATAAAAAAAAATGTGCTTCCAGGTGTGGGGCAATGAAATACAGAATATAAACTTTTGCTATAAAAATCTGACGATTAATTACAGCGAATCCAATAACTCTCTTTGCCCCGACGAATGATGCCTTTGACTTCTTGCCCACAAGGGTGAAGAACATTTTGGAGAGCTCGGACAATAGCACATCTGCCCGTAAGGAAATAAATACTCTTTCATTGATAATTATTAATTATGAAAATTTTCCAGATACGAGAAACACTTTCTGTGCAAAATAAAAGGGATAGTAAATAATTGTACGTCGACCGCTTGTTTGGTTCTATAACATGAATTCCCCAAAATTAATTAAAAACAAAATAAAATGCGGTCAACGTATTTATTTAAGAGAGATGAGGTAGTCTCTCAGTTGAAGACTTTAAATACCTTGGGCATCGGTATAGATGACACAGAGATAAAAATACTGACAGTAGTGACAATGCACATATGCACTACCCACTAACCCGTTCAGATTTGGATAGAAATTAAGCGTCAAGAAAAAACAACTAAATCAAAAATTAGGAAATCGTTTTTAAAATTATCCCTTTTTGTTGAGAAATCCAGCGATGAAATGGCAAAAATAGCACGCCTCGGCGGCACCGCTGCAGTTTTGTGACTTTCTCTGGATTTCTGAACAAAAATCAATATTATTTAAAAAATTATTTTGGTAATGTTAATTTTGTTTTTCTTGATTTTTGAAGATTAATTTAATCGAAATATCAAAATATGAGTAATCGTTAGTGTGCTACATTAACAACAACATTATCGTTATCGTATTAGGCGAGTTGTAAACGAAGGGTACATGCACCGATTTGAACTTTGAAAATCCCATTAAGCCTATTTTTAAATTAATTTTCTTCATTGTTCTCTATAAAAAAATTTTAAGCTGTGAGCTAGCAAACTTTTCTTAGCTAAAATTTTTGCAAGAATATCCACAGCTAACGGATTCCTAATTCTAATTACGACAAGACGCCGGAAACTAATAAGAAACTTGCTAGTTAAAAAAAAAGTAGCTTATCAGGGGTAAGTCATCTTTATGAATGTACAACTTCCGTCTCCGGTACTCAAAGTTGTCTGTTTCTAATATCTCTGTCTCCCTGTGCAACTTTCTGGTTTCTCTTGTATAACAAGCCATCGGGATTAAATAAATAATACGAGTATTAACGAATTTCTACAATTACGAATCTACCATTAACTAATAACGTTGAACAGGTTCGGCAGGAATTAAGAATGCCCAAGCCATGATCCTTCAGCACGTTATCCTGGGGACATATTTTAGCCCCGCTTTTAAGGATGGCCAAGAACTGACGACGGCGGCCGAAAGGGAGCTCGTCGTTGGTGTTCGTCACGGTAAAACTAAAATTGCCTTTTTAAACGCTCCAACTTTTTTATGATTTATTGGGTAGTTAATATTTTGAGTTTTATTTTTACTTTGAAACAGACCGACTTCAGGAAGTCGGACTGGGCCGTGTGGTTCGATCAGATATCCCTGCTACCAATGGAGTTGTTCATGCCATCGACAGGTTCCTGGTGTATGAGGACATCTGCTTATAAAAATGCTTTACAATGTTATGTACTCACCATATTATACTCAGTGTACACATTTAATGATGTGCATCTCATTTTTTTATATAAATAAATGCCTATAATAAAAATACTGAATACTGTTTAAATTAATTGATGCATTCGTGTACGAATTGACTGGTTCGCCAGTCACCCGGTTTTTTTTTGGTTTTTTTAAAAATATTTTAGACCGTATCACATCTTTCAGAATGGAGATTGTATTCCCGATTGTTCTGAGCTGGAAGTGTAAACAAATGTTAGGGAGAACGCATTAAAAGCGCATATTGTTGGCGTACATTTTTGCATGCTAAACAATCGGTAATAAAATCTATTCAATCCGTTGTTTTTTCTTTACGTGAATTCAATGACACAACACAATTACGTAAATTCCTCACAGCATTAGTCACGATAACTTGCAATTGGATATGCAAAACTAGGAAACGAATTAAATCTTTATGACCGTGTGTGCCTCTTCAATCAAAATCGAAAGCAAAGCTGAATTAAACAAGTCCATACCCTTTGAAATTCAAAAAGCAGATTCGATCTCATACAGAGACAACTGACCAGGTGAATATATAAATTTTACGATTGATTGATTGATTGACTTGTCTTTATTACTGTGTCTTTCCCAATTCAAAATACATTTTAACAGTAAATTAAAATTTAAGATGAACACGATTTCGTTGAACCCTTTCAGAATTTTATAAGTCAGTCCAGATGTCTTCCAAGTTTTTTAAGGTTTTGACCATAGTCACCCTAGCTTCATTGATTCTTAAATCAGTTGTTGGAACAAAGGGAAACCAAGGTGGTAATAGAAATGCTGCCTCGGATGAGTCGGATGCGGAATGTCTCTGTCCTAAGAGTCCTAACATGAAGTACGAAAATGTTGTTTTCTGTGAATCCCAACTGCACTCATCAAAGTGCAAAAAAAATGTCCTCTACAGTTGCACTTCCCCTGGTGCCACTCCAACCGTTTTTAAAACATGCCAAAAGTGCGATTTTATAAGCAAAACAAGCAATGAAAATGCCCCTCGTGCAAAATGTAAAAATGGAGGGGGGTCGGTTTCATATGACACTGTTGAATGAGAATCATTTGAACGGAGCTGTACAATTCTTGCACAATTATTTGAGCATTGTTTCCATTTTTGGGATGAATTTCTAAGCTGATTCTATAATTGCCAAATATTTGAGAACGGATTTTGTATATAACAAATTTCAATTTCATCGATTTGTCTACAGTAGTCAATAAAAAGCTATTATTTACTCGAATCTGTGTTAAAACTTATTACCTACTACAATCCCCTGCTAAACAGACATGCTAATTAATACAGTTATTAATCTGTAGATGATATAACCCGCAAACAACACTTAGCCACTGATGAAGCCATGGCGTGTTTTAAGTTACGAAACCCGAGGGTACTTTGATAAACGAGTAGGGCAGACATGAGCTCCTTCGAGCTAAATGGAATTCTGAAAACACCATTATCTGTTGTCGCTTCGCAAATGCTCTGCAAATCTTTTCACTAAAAGAGCACAACTAGAAATTGTTTAACAAAGAGCACAAAGCATAATTTTTTCTAATTGACAACGGTTATTCCATCAACGATGATTGACCACATGCATTTGAACATATGCACTTGAAGTTACTGTTTAAAAATCAATCATGGCCGTATCAACATGCTCACAATCATTCACAAGTATTGTTGACAGCTATTCAACAATAACAACAATTTCCACATATTTTCATGCACATATAATACCAGACGGTAATTGTCCGGTCTTCATTGTTAAGCTTCCGCTGCGTTCAAGAGCTTGCATCGAAATTCGAATCTTTTTTCACAAGGGAAAATTGCGGATTTCAATATTCCCCTTCACAATGCAATTCTCTGGGATTTTCTGCAGACTATTTTTTGTTGGATTATTACAAATTCAATTTGTAGCAGTCGATGCCGATGAAGGGGATAGCGAATCGGATACTGACTTTGCTCGATTAAAAATGGACCAGCAATATCTTAAAGGCAAGAGTTTTTTAAGTGCGAGGCGAGGGGGTAGGGGAGCATGATGGTAAATTTTTATTCATTGATTTGATTTTAAAAATCAAGGTTCTCGCTGGACCGTAGAAGAAGAGCAGAAAGGGAAGAAGATTAATGTGTATCATGAAGTTGATATCGTGGACATTTCCTACATTGATGTCCTCACCATGAGCATACGGTACTGTAAAAACAATTTAATTGAAAATATTAGCAATTAGGTGACTTCAACTGAACATAGAGCTTTAAAAACACTGCATAAGAATCATACTCACATTTAAAAAATTGAGAATTGAAGGAGGCTTTCTAAAAAAAATTCCAGGGTGGAATTCCACTTGAGTCAACGATGGGAGTCGATAGATCTGGACATCCCAAAAGGACTATTCAAGGAAGATGACAAAAATGACACCAAAATCCAAGCCGCTCCTGCCATACTAAAATCGATCTGGGATCCTGGGTCATTTATTCCTTACGCTCGTGACACCAGTATGCCACGTCTTCAAAGATCTGTCTAAGAATTTTTTGAAACTTTTCATTACTTTAAGACGCATAAAATTTGAACATATGTAAGGCCACGTGTACATACAAATTCTCTGGTGTTCAGAAATCGCAGTGATGGCATCCTCCCAGTCCGTTATCAACATTTACAAGAACAAGACGATCGTGTACAAATCCCGGATGTACAGCATCATTGGATGTTCCTTCAACTTCAAATGGTACCCTCTGGACAAACAAACGTGTGACTTGACAGTAGAAAGCTGTAAGAATGATAATTTTTCAAAATCTAATCCACATTTCTGAGACCCACTTATCTTGAATTTATTCTCTCAGATACACACTCATCCAATATGGTTCGGTACATGTGGGAGGATCCTTCCAAGGTCCCTTTAAGCATATCTCCAAATGTTGAATTGCTCCAGTACTCCCTCCACCTCCCTTTAAAATACACCAACGGTACCGCATCCCGATGGGGTCGAAGTGGTAACGAAAATCATTTACAGGTGTGAGGTTGTTGAACAGAGAGACTGATATTTTTTTACATCCTAGGTCAGTACCCCTTCATACTGATCAGGTTCACATTTGAAAGGCAGCTGGGGAATAACCTAATTCAAGTCTTTACCCCCACTACACTCATCGTCATCTTGTCGTGGTTCAGCTTTTGGTTGGGGCTGGATGCTGTACCCGGAAGGATCAGTCTACTCATCACTTGTATGCTCACCTTGGTCACTATGCACAGTGGACTTAAAGGAGCCATACCTCCTGTCAACTATATTAAAGTCGGTGACATTAAACACACTAGCTGAGATTATATGGAATATAGTTCAATATGCTTGTAATTTTAGATGATGGACATTTGGATGGTCTGCTGCATGACATTTGTCTTTGCTGCTTTGTGTGAATTTGTCGTGGTCAAGTTTTTGCACTGGAGAAAGCAGCAGGAATTGAAAGCTGTTGATGAGTCAGAAAAAGCTATGCAGAAGTACATGACTAAAATGGAGCCGGATGGGAAACACGGAAAGGGTGATGGTGGGTCTGAAAAACTTAAATCACGCAATCCCTACATTGAATTTTATAAAAATATGAATGACAGCTTGGACAAAGAGTCTATCTTGACTAGAAATGTAAGTAAATACAAGTTAAGTTAGGAAAGTTATCTAATTAATTTGGTAATTTTAAATTTTATATTGAACATTGCAGAGCCCTGATTTCCAATTTCCTAAGCAAAGGACTTTGAAAGAGAACGGTCATAATAATGCAATGCTAGCTTGGCAAGGTTTTGATACGAATTCCCAAATGATTCCTCCCTCTGATCAGTACTACCAAAAGTTACAACAGCAGCTCAGTGATGGATACCCAAATCAAGAAGTTGATCAGTGGTCAACCTTGTTCAAAAAGAAGAAGAGACCGGTGTGGGTCATCATTGACAGGGTTTCCCGAGTCGTTTTCCCACTTATGTTTTTAATTTTTAATTTGGCCTACTGGCCATATCTTTATGTAGGCGCGGCGGAGCAATAAATAAATAAATTTTAGGCGAAGTGATTTTCTTCAAAATCAAGAATTACAAAATTCATTTGGAAATGCTGTTTGTTCAAAATCGACACTCGTATCTTCTTTGGCTAATTTTTAAAAGCTTTTCAGACTTGATTCGAAATAATTAATTAAGGAAAATAGCATTTAATTTAGGCTTTTCAAAATTTAATCATTACAATTTTCATTTAATTTTATACTTGGAATCTAGTTGTTTGTAATCTGGATGGTTTTTATGGACTTAATCCGAAGTATTTAAGTTTTATTAATTACTTCCCTTTAATTTAATGGTACCAAGAGTACCAACCAACACTTTTAACATAACTATATGTTAAGCTCTTTAAAAAAAGTTTAACTGCTTTAAATTTACCCTTAATCTAAGTTTATGTTCCATGTCATGGTGGATAAGCCCAATTAAGACAATGTATGATAAAATTCTTAATAATTTATTCTGTTGTATTGAATGAGAATAAACTCTGAATCAATCAATATTCCATGAAAATCCTTTACCACAGAATTGCTTAATAACTTTGGATGCATCAATTTATTGGTGATGATGCACAAAACTGTAACAAATCGCATTGCTTTTACCAACGACTTCAAATGATTGGTAAATGGCGTGTTCAAGTTTAAAGATAAAAATCAGCACTTTAATAGATCAATGACGGAGCTACTTGAAAAGCTAGACACTGTTCTAAACACCACTCAGTAATTATATGGCTCAACAAACCCCAACGAAATCCCTTTTAAAAGCTACAGCAAATTTCGAATGGCTCAAACCCGTGTTCTACGCTGGAACTAATTTTTGTCCCAAGAACAAGCTAAATGGCTGGGCTGGACGATAACGTCGATAACCATTTAGAACACAAAGAGACTCGATTTTGAATAACTTACATGCAAACCAGTTTTAGAAATACATACATGACACTGTTCGAGAATTACAAGGCTCAGTCTCAACCACCATAAATAAACTAAATTCTAAACTTTTTCACTCACAACAGCTTGAGATATGAAACGTAGAAAGTATCCAAGTGTCCTATTGAGAAATTTCCGAAAATCCTAGTTCCACTCGACTTATTAAAAACATATCCCAACATTTCAAATTATTTGATTAAATAATTTAAAGAGTACCTTAGAGTACTGTACAGGATAAATTTATAATGAAGCTCTTTGATATTATCCCGAAAGTATTATTTATCGCCTTATTTCAAAGTATTTATGTTTTGTCCTTGGTCGACTCCACCAAGATTGACTTCATCAACCTCGCTGACGCTGGCGATGATGATGGCGTAAGCGAACCGAGTATTGATTTTTCTCACTTAAAAATTGACAAGGAATTTCTTAAAGGTAATTAACCTTTGTGTTATTTTTTTAGGTAAACAATTGATTGAATTGTATTTTATATATTTTTTTGTTGATTGATATTTCTGTGGACAAAACTAAAACTAGGTTCTCGCTGGGCCATTGAAGAAGAGAAAAGAGGTAAAAAGATTAATGTTTTTCATGAAGTTGACATCGTGGACATTTCCTACATTGATGTACAAGCCATGAAAATACGGTAATACTTATTGCTAATAAAGCACCAATATTTTGGATTATTATTTATTTAATGATTACAATGTGATACCCGCTTTAATCATCTGGTTTCAACAATTTGGTGTAAAATTCATAATGTTAATCATGGAGAATAACACTTAACAGCTCTTTGAATCAATTTGAGAAGATTCGCTATAGGATCAAGTTATTACCGTTTACCGTCGTTCGACTGTCCATCTGTCTGTCTAACTTTGAGTTTTTGAGACGTCCTTTCAATTGTTTTGACACAAGAAAAAACCCTAGGCTAGGTTACATTGAAGTTTTAAAAGGGGGTATTGGTTCATGAGATAACCCAATGCAGGTGCCTCGTGATTTTGTATCTAGTTTTATGGATCCGACATCTCTCTTGAAAATTGTACCGGCACCTGACTTGCCAAATTTTGCGTCTTAACGAAATTATTTCCGTAGAATTATTAGTTACTAATCGGAAGGTCTCATTGTCCCAGGGTGGAGTTTCATTTGAGTCAACGCTGGGAATCAGTAGATCTGGATCTTCCAAAAGGATTATTCGCGGATAATGACAAAAACGGAACAAAAATTCAAGCTCCCCCTGCAATTTTGAGATCCATGTGGGACCCTGAGTCATTCATCCCTTATGCTCGAGAAACTAGTATGTCTTTTAAGGACTTGGAGGATTATTTAAGAAAAAACATGTCTTTGATATTCACAGCTTTGAGGCAATAATAAGGAAAAATATACTCATTTTTGCTCACCAGAAATCGCCACAATGGCAGCTTCCCAGTCCGTAGTCAACATTTACAAGAACAAGACAATCGTGTACAAATCAAGGTTGTACAGCATCATTGGATGCTCGTTTAACTTCAAATGGTACCCTCTGGACAAACAATCATGTGACATGACGATAGAAAGTTGTAAGTACGATTTTCATAGGTATATCTGTCCTAGTTGAATTCTCAAAAAGAAAGATATCAATTGCGCAGATACCTTCTTACGTGTAAGAAGGGTTTATGCACATTGATATCTCTCTATTTGAGAATTCAGCTAGGAAAGATATCAATAGTACTAAGTTCATCCTTATAATCCCAAAATACTGGTCCATTTTTTTGTGTAACGACGTATTTATTGATCTTGAAACCTCAGTCACATATCAGCACACCATGGTACGATACCTCTGGGAGGATTCGAAAACTCCCTTAAGTGTATCCTCAAACATTGAACTACTTCAGTACACCCTCTCCCGCCCTATCGGTTATACGAACGGTACCGCATCCCGCTGGGGTCGAACTGGTAAATCGAATCATTTCTGTTTTTCAATTTCCAATCATTAAGTTAAAGTCAATTTAGAATATTTTAAAATTAAATGCCAGGCCTGTACCCCTTCATAATAATAAAGTTCAAATTCGAAAGACAGCTGGAAAATAACATCATCCAAGTTTTTACCCCCACTACACTCATCGTCATCTTGTCATGGTTCAGCTTTTGGTTGGGGCTGGATGCAATACCCGGAAGGATCAGTCTACTCATCACTTGTATGCTCACCTTGGTCACCATGCATAGTGGACTTAAAGGATCCGTACCTCCGGTCAACTACGTAAAGGTGGGTACAATCCAAAATTTTGAGACTAGGCATACAACTCGGCCCAAAAAGAATTCATTTAAAGAGCCTTATCGACCACTTAATCTAGTCAACACGATATAAGTCCATTGAATTAGGGCCGTATTCGTGATACGATGGTGGTCAGGGTTGGTGAAATTTCCAAACTCTTATTATTTTTCATGAAAAATGAAAGATTTGAAAAAATTGAAAAATTTGA
>JAQFYM010001758.1:0-29445 GCA_034694785.1 Agrenia bidenticulata | reverse complement strand
GTAATTTATATTGGAGTTGTGTATCTCCTTCCTTTCATTTTATTTCCAATCATGAAAAGGAATTCAACTTTTCTGTTTTACTTATATTGTTAATCAAAACCTTGAGCATCCATTAAAAAAAAGTTGCAATGCACAATTTGTGGCAGAGGGTTGTTGGTGAATGTAAAATGTGCAAGGGTTCATCGAAATCTTTTCTCATTAAATTCGGTTCCCTGAGATTAATAAGTCCTATAGTTACAAGCGTTCAAAATAAGATTATATAATATCTTAACAATTGAAACTTATCCAAGTATTTAATTGCTTGGTTACGCAGTACTCAACGGTTGGTAATTGCTCTTAAAATGCAACAGCCAAGAGGTTAACATTACGAAATCATCAACAATTAAAAGTAACCGCCCGAGCCAGGGCTTATGTGATCACCATGTCCGTCCGTCTGTCTGCCCGTACACACGATAACTCTCTTTAAACATGCCCGAGTGACTTGAAATTTGTGCATAGGGTCAAAACAATTAACGAGTTTGAAGATGGGCAAAATCGGTGGAGTACGAGACCTGTCGTGACCAGAAGACCCCCACTGGTTATGGTTACAGATAAATTTTTTTAGAAATTAGGCTAGCCAGCTGAAATTTGGCATACGTTAGTTTATGGTTCTTAAATAAGAATTACCAAGTTAAGGTTGCAGACATTTTACACTAGTGACCCAATGGGGGTACCCCCTTTCATAAATTGGCTTAGGGTGGTGAAATTTTGCACTGTGGTAGGTAGCGGTTTTAAAATAGCAAAAACAAAGTTCGTTTTGCCAAGTTTTATGAGTAGAGTGACCCTATGGGGGAACCCGGACCGATGTTCATAAATTAGCTTAGAAGCTTGAAATTTTGCATATTGGTATTTCATGGTTCCTTTGTAGCAAATACAAAGTAATACTTGTGAAACTTTAATACTAGAGTGACCCAATGGGGGTTCCCCCACCGATGTTCATAAATTAGCTTAGAAGCTTGAATTTTTTTATAAACCTGGGTCTGCACCTGTGAGTTTGTTACAAAGGGGAATAGGAGTAATGTATGCAAGTAGCTCGTTGGTGTAAATCCATTCTTGTTTTAACTCTGTCCCAGTTGAACCTTAGAAAGTCTAATCTATGGAAATTTGTCTAGAAACTTTTTTGTAAATCCAACTTGTTTTTCATACACCTTCTTTCACCGCCCGTCCCATCTCTGGCATCTCTTTTCCCCTTGACATTCATGAGATTCATGAGCATGACTTCAAATCCAAAATTTCTCACCTCATCCTCCAAGGAAAGTGAAGCGAAGCTGAAGGAACTACTTACTCTTGAAATTACAAAGCCAACTTTGAAACATATAAATCAAAAGTGGTTGGAAACTTATAAAAATCCATTTACAATCTCCAAAGTTGAGGTTTTAGGAAATTTAGATGACTTTGTCTTGTGGTCTTTTGCTTGAAGTTGCAATTAATTTCAGATTCTCAACGAATGTTGTGTAACTATTGTAGATTTTAGTCCCGGCTTGGATTTGGCCTAGTTCTAGTAGTTTGTTAATAATTGTTAGTATAATTTAGTATTTGTTTGGATGGATTGGAATATGGGATAGAGAGCGGAGAGAAGGAAAAGATAAATAGGTTAAGCTCTCTTTACATTCTCTTTATTAGTCTTAATTTAGACTGAAATCTTTTTGGATCTCCTTAAATGTAAATAGTGGTGAGAACTCAGAAATGGTTTGGGATGGGTGTATGGACGTATGGAGAGTATGGATGGACGTATGTGCTGGATTATTCAAGACGAAATTGGCCAAGAGATATGAGAGTAAAAGACGCATCTCTTCACCTTTTCCCGTTTTGAGTGATTTGAGTGATTTGAGTGATTTGAGTAATTTGAGTGGATGTTGAGTTGGATTTCTTGTTTGCATATGTTGTTGATCAGCCTGAGGGGACAGAGGGGCTAAGGGTTCACAGTGTGTCTCACAGCGTTGAGAGTGTGTGATTGAGCCTTTGTTATGTCCATGGTTAGTTGGAGTCATATCCTGGTTGGTAATTTATCCAAGGGATTTCCATCTTTGTTTGCGGGGATAGTGGGATAGAGAGGCTAGAGTAGAATATGATTGTTGTATGGAGTTTTTGGGTGGACAATGTGAGACTAGAGAGGAGTCCATTGTTCCTCGTCTAAAATAGGAAAGGAAACTTGTTTGTCGAGGAGGATCTGATTGAGGGACCGGACGGAGGAGTTGTTGGTTCAAAGGACGACAGGCTGTCCCTAGTCACTTTGCCCTCATCTCTCATCAAGTCAACATCCAACCATCAGACTCCACAGAGGACATAGAACAGTCACATACTTCAAGTCACATACTTGCACCACTTGCACCACTTGCACCACCTCCAGCACTTGCAACAGTTGCAACCAAGTCCCAACAATGTGGTGGAGCGGCTTTTTATTATTCATCCCCCTTCTTCTTGGGGCCACCAAAGGGGGTAACCACTATTTTTTTGACCACAACCTAAGGACAAGATTTGGAAAGTTCCTCTCTCCTCATTTACATATTATCATATTACTACACCTTTCTAATATCATCCACCTTTTCCACTTTTTCAGCGGACGTGGAGAAGGAGCAATTCGACTGCCCAGAACCTTCGGGGAATTTCGCAGATCCTGCCACCTGCAGAAAGTTCTACCAGTGCGTGGATGGGTTCCCTTATGAGAGCCGATGCCCGGCGGGGCTCTACTTTGATGACATCAACAAGCTCTGCACCTTCAAGGCCGATGCTCGATGTGGCCCCATCGTCACAAGTATCCGCTCCAACCAAACACTCCAAACCTAAACTATTCATTCAATTGCCTAACCTTGTCATTATGTATATTCAGCTCCAGGACCCATCACGGAACCTCCAATTGACCTGGCGGTCAAGTGTGATCACGCGGCTTGCGAACTCCCCCACTGCTACTGTTCAAAGGACGGGACGATAATCCCAGGAAGACTTGAGCCTTCAAAGGTAGAGGCGTAAAGTGGTAATGTCTCATCTCAGTAAATCATGATTAGCAACCAAACTCTCTCTTTCTGCACAGACGCCGCAAATGATCATCCTCACTTTCGATGGAGCCGTCAATACCAACAACATTGACAAGTATGACCGACTCTTCCTTGCCAATCGAACTAACCCCAACGGCTGTCCAATTCGAGGGACATTTTTCATTTCCCATGAGTACGCAGACTACCAAAGCATCCAACGACTCCATCACGAAGGACATGAGTTGGCCGTGGAAACTGTCTCGTACGTAACCTCCCCCTCACTACCTCCAACGATGAATACCAATATTACCAATTCCATGGAATTTTATCTCATTCTTATTTCCAATCTAGCGTTGCCAAGGGCTTGGAGAGTGAGAGCTATGAGAAATGGGCAGAGGAGCAGATCGGGATGAAGATGATACTCGCCAAGTTTTCAAACGTCTCCGGGGAGGATATCATTGGAATGAGAGCTCCGTACCTGAAACCAGGACGAAACGCTCAGTACGAGGTAGGCTAGGAGATCCGCTCATCCTTAATATCATGAGCAAGAGGGAAGTGAGAGTAGCTCGTTTTTTAAACCCCTCTTGATTTGTAGGTGCTGCAAGATTTTGGATTCGTATGGGACAGTTCAGTGGGTGTACCTCCGATCAAGATCCCAGTATGGCCATACACGTTGGACTACTCCATTCCTCACGACTGCAAGGCCATGACGTGTCCAACTCGCAGCTTCCCTGGTTCGAAAACTTTGAAATCTTCACTTCCTATACATTATTCATTGATGGATTTGTAGTACAACCGACTTAATGAGACCATGTTATTGTTGATGTTATCTAGGAGTTTGGGAACTTCCCCTCAATGCTCATTTCGTCGAGTCATTTGAAGGAGGACATTGCCCATACATGGACCAATGTGTTCTCTTCAACCACGATCCCGACCAGGTACTTTTCATCAGTATAACTTATAACTAAAGAGCCGAGCCCAAAGCTTTGGTATAGTATTACTATAATGATGATTAATTTATTGTTAAAGGTGCTAGAGTGGCTGCAGGAGGACTTTAAACGTCATTACGACCAGAATCGAGCTCCCTACATGATGCCCTTCCACACGACCTGGTTCCAACAGGCAGACTTGGAGAAGGGACTCGGGAAATTCGTGGATTGGGCCAGAGCTCAGTAAGTGAACATCCCAGAGTAGCCATAGTTGAGACACTTGAGACTGTCGAGAGTCCTGTGGTCAACCTTATGTCAATTCGTCAGTGGAGGGTAATTTGAAGAAATTGATTGTGTTTGCACTTTGCAGGAAGGATGTTTGGTTCGTGACGGCGACTCAAGCGCTCCTTTGGATCACGGAGCCTAAGACGGCGGACACGCTCGTCAACTTTGAAGCTTGGGATTGCAAGAAGCGGACGGTGCCGACGCCGCCGTGTAACCTCCCAAACAAGTGCCCCCTTCCTCATAAACTCCCTGGACAGGCTTCTCAAACACGGTAGGTTGAGATGAGTTAGAAATCCCTAAATAGGCTAAATAGTTTGATGATAGGAGGCTTTCGTAACCTTGGCTTGATTTTGAATAGGTACATGACCACTTGCTTCGACTGCCCGAACCAGTACCCCTGGACAGGGGACTTTGATGGGAACAATCGACCGGAAGATGATATCTACATCAAGCAGAATCGAAAGTAGTGCCATTGCAATGAGATCCTTCTCTTAGTCCTTGACACGACCATTCGCAAGAAACTCTTCTTCCTTATCTCTAAGTGTGTCACAAAGACTTGATTCAATTGTAGAGTGCAGACGACGGGGTGGTGGGCAAATCACAAACTTCTCAATTATTAAGTACAATTCTAAGTAGTCAATTTTTGAACATTGAAAAAGGGAATAAAAATCGTAATTTGGATGATATGCTGTTGAATAATATTTATTGTCCATCTATTTGGTTAGGCTAATGTGGCTAGTATGGTCTACAATTTAGGGTGAACTTTGTGAATAATGATGGTTGTGATTCATCGATGAGGGACCCAGGCTTCCAAGTAGTCCCGATACAAAACCCGCTCTGCAATCAATGTGAATGACCTGAATGAATATTAAATGGGATTGTGTGGATGATAAATATGATGTGGTAGTTACTTGGTGCGGGGAAGTCCTCAGGGTGGAGACTTATGTAGTGATAATATTGGGCATCTCGCTCTGCCGCCAGCTCTTCCTTCCTTCGATAACCCCATTCACCAAAAACTAAGCCCCCCAAAGCGGACATGACATGCCTGTGGACCCCTTGAGACAAAGGGACAAATAATTAGTATCACTAGACGGAGAGGGATGGAGTGGATTGAGTGGATTGAGGGAGCTCACCTGACAACGGAGGCCTTCTTGCTGCCATGGTGCCTAGGACGGAGCCGAGGCCAAATATAAACCCACCCCCCACTGGCAGAAGATATCGAGAGAGAAATGCTTGAGTGTCCCTATTGGGGTCACCCAAAAATAATTTCGCATCCGGATCAATCTCGGACATTTCAAGATTATTAAACTCCCACAATTTCCAGTTCACACAACTTGAGAGTAAGTTGAGTTGAGGTTGAGAGTAGTTCACAGTGTCCACTAAGTGTCCAGAGTTTGGGCTCAAATCCCAACTTTGTCACGAGATCATAGAGTTGGCGGACATTTGAAGATTTTCTCAACACACCCCGCCAACATTCAAAACCTCGACTCCCTCCAACAACACTCCAACAACACTCCAACAACACTCCAAAATAACATGAAATACTTGAACACAAATTACTCTTTCAACTTACAAGTGAATTTAATCTGTAATTAAGTGTGGGAGTGGCAGTGGGAGGTGGAGGTGATGTGCGGACTTAACCCCTCTCACCCCTTCCACTTGGTAATCACACCAATCACTCTGTCCTTGTGAACATAGCAACATAGATAGAGTCAAGAGCTCAAGACACAAGAGTGTCAACTAGTGTCAAGTAGTCAAGTGTGTGGTACTCACTCCTTGCTGTGATAGTGTGCAACCGGGCCACCCTCTCATCCCCCTCCCAAGATGAGCGACAGTGATGAAGAGGAGACCGGAGTCTCCCTCACCGGATTCCTATTCGGAAATATCGACATGAAGACGGGTCAACTGGAAGAGGATATTCTTGACCCGGAGTCGAAGCGTCAGTTGAGTGCCCTTCAGAAACTTGGCCTGGCCTCCATGATGAGTGCCGTCATGTCTGAAGATGGAGGAGGAGAGGAGGGACCAGCACCCCGTCGAATCATCACCTCCTACGACTCCTCCGACTCTGAAGAAGAGCAAGAGGACCAAGAAGACGACTCCACCACCGGTCCTCTCCAACCCCACCAAGAGGACTATGACGAAGAAAAGTCTCCGTCTGCTGTGGACTTCTCGGACATCAATGAGTTGGCGGAAGAAGATCCCAGCTCCCAGGCCTCCACCATCCTCCTCCAGTCCGCAGTCAGCCAAGATGAAGACACGGACTATGACGAGCTCCCCGCAGCCAGCAACCCCAACAACCCCAACAACCATGTGCGCCGACTATTTCCAATGAGTGTGGACAAGGACTTGATGCCTCCACCAGTCTCCACTCACATACGGAAGATCATCGTGGCCCAGGGGTCAACAGGGGAGCGGATCGAGTTGGATGAAGATGAGGTGTACTCGGATGATGAGGTGTCCTTGCTCTCAGCCTCTCCACACAAGGGAGAGTCGGATCGAGGGGGAGGAGAGGTTGGAGAGAAGAAGCTGGAAACACCCTTGGCTGCTATGATGCCTTCCAAGTACGCGGGGGTGGACGTGAGTGAAATATTCCCAGACTTTCGAACAGGGAGAGTCCTTCGATTTGCCAGACTCTTTGGTCCTGGGAAGCCGAGCAGTTTGCCTCAAATTTGGAAGAATGTGAAGCGTCGGAGACGGAAGCGAAAGATTTTGTCCGAGGGTTTGTCAGCAGCTGATCTGGCGGAAGAACGTGAGCGTCGAGGGTGGGAATTCTTTTTCGGCTTTGAGCTCTCTGACGAAGAATATGACTCTGACGCTGGAGGGGACTTTCATCACAATGATGACGTGGACTCTGATGATGACCACTCTGTCCGCAATGACCGAGGAGAGGGTAGGTCAGTCGGTCATGCCAACATTTGGAGACATGGACCCGCCGAGTTGTGGTATGACATGCTCAACGTCCCTGAAGACGGAGAAAATTTCGACTATGGATTCCAAATCCAAGCCAAGAAGAGGAGTGCGGAGGAGTTGAGCTCAGATGAGGATCAAGAGATGGAGAGTGTTCAAGAAATCACACACCAGCCCTACCCTGACGAGACTTTTCATATGGTCACTCAAAGAGACTGGGAGTCGGACATCATTTGGGACGGCAATGATACCAAGTACAAGAAGACGACCAAGAATAAAGCCGCCGGCTGGGTCCCGTCTGGAGTCAATCGAACAGCCCAGAATTTCAGTCCCCAGTCCTCAAAGAGTTGCAGTTCTGGAGGATCCTCCACGAGCTCTCCCACAAGTTCCAAGAAGGAGGGAGGGAAGGAAGGTGGAACTCCTAGCTCCGGAGGTTCAATGAGCAAGGCGGCAGCAAAGGCCGCCGCTGCTGCTGCCCTCATCAAGTCCGAAGAGGGGGGCCAAGTGGATGACACATGGTACTCCATATTTCCAGTCGAGACCTCCGAGTTGGTTTATGGTCGATGGGAGGACGAGGTGATTTGGGATGTGGAGGAGATGGACCACATTCCTCAACCCAAAATCCTCGCCCTCGACCCAAATGATGAGAACGTGGTGCTGTGCATTCCAGATGACGTGGACCCAAATGCAGCTCAGGGCACCATCATCCCCGTCAAAGTCAAAATCCCCCACCCCCACGTGAAAAAGTCCAAGATCCTTCTGGGGAAGGCAGGAGTGATCAATGTGATTGAAGAGGACAGTCCACCTCCGTCCCCTAAAAATGACGACAAAGATCCGTACAATATCTCAAACGACGAGTACTACCAGCCCAAGTACACGGAGCAATCCCTGCTCAAGATCAGCGCGGCGGGGAACATAATTCAGCACTCCACCCCGGTCGTGGAACTTAGGGCTCCCTTCATACCAACTCACATGCCATTCTCAACCCTAAGGGCATTCCATCGACCTTCCATGAAAAGTGTGGGCAAGGGGATTTTTGCTCATCCCGGACCCCATCCCCTCCTCCCACTCACTAAACACATCAAAAAGAAGGCAAAGGTACAGTTGTCATCCTTCACTAAATCACTTTTTCACTTTTTCCATATGGTTTGTATTCAAGGGAGAGTTGTCGTGAATGGCTAAATGATTGTTTTGTTCCCCTTGTGTAGCAAAGGGAAATGGAGAGGCTGGCGGCGGGAGGGGGTGATATTTTCTTTATGAGGACTCCAGACGACCTCACCGGCAAAGATGGAGAGATCATCATGGTGGAATATTGTGAAGAACATCCTCCTCTTCTCAGTCAAGTCAGTTCCTCCTCTCCTTCCTAACTAGCAAACATTTGAAACATTGTTTGTAACTGGTCTCTCATTAGATTACCTCAATTACCCCTAATACCGTTCATTGTTTTTAGGTGGGGATGTGCGGAAAGATTAAGAACTACTACAAGAGGATAGCAGGGAAGGACGAAGGGCCTCCCCAGTACAAATACGGAGAAACAGCCTATGCTCACTCCTCCCCCTTCCTGGGTGTCATGCAATCAGGGCAATCCATACAGACTCTAGAGAACAACATGTACAGAGCCCCCATCTACCCTCATCCCCTCCCCTTTTGTGATTTCCTCATCATTCGAACGAAAAGTAATTATTTCATTCGAGAAGTGGACGGGCTGTTCACTGCCGGTCAAGAGTGTCCCCTCTACGAAGTCCCTGGTCCCAACTCGAAGCGAGCCAACAATTTCGTCCGCGACTTCCTCCAAGTTTTCATTTACCGTCTCTTTTGGAAGAGTCGGGACAGTCCTCGTCGCATTCGCATGGAAGAGATCAAGCGGGCATTTCCTATGCACTCGGAGAGCAGCATTCGCAAGCGCCTCAAGTTATGTGCCGACTTCAAGAGGACGGGGGTGGACTCGAACTGGTGGGTGATTAAGCCGGACTTTCGACTGCCCACGGAAGAGGAGATTCGTGCCATGGTCTCACCAGAGCAATGTTGTGCCTACTTTAGCCTTATTTCGGCCGAGCAGCGGCTCAAGGACGCCGGCTATGGAGAAAAGTTCCTCTTTGCTCCTCAGGACGATGACGAAGACGACAATCAGAATAAAATTGACGACGAGGTCAAGACTGCTCCTTGGAACACCACCAGAGCCTACATTCAAGCAATGAAGGGGAAATGTCTTCTCCAGCTCACAGGGCCAGCTGATCCAACTGGCTGTGGAGAGGGCTTCTCCTATGTCCGAGTCCCCAACAAGCCCCAGACGAATAAAGAAGAGCAGGAGGCGCAGCCGAAGCGGATTGTGACGGGGACGGACGCGGACTTGAGGCGACTCTCACTTAACAATGCCAAGGCCCTCCTTCGAAAGTTTGGAGTTCCGGAGGAGGAGATCAAGAAGTTGTCTCGATGGGAAGTCATTGACGTCGTACGAACTCTCTCCACGGAGAAGGCGAAGGCGGGAGAGAAGGGGATGACAAAGTTCAGCCGCGGCAATCGCTTCTCCGTTGCGGAGCACCAAGAGCGCTACAAAGAAGAGTGTCAGCGAATATTTGAGCTCCAGCATCGAATCCTCTCCTCCAGTGAAGTGCTGTCGACGGACGAGGGGGAGAGCTCCGGCTCCGAGCTGTCGGACATAGAGGAGATGGGGAAGAACATTGAGAACATCATCAGCAACAAGAAGACGAACAGCCAGGTGAACCAGGAGAAGGAGGAGCAGGAGAGACGAGAGCTGCAGAAGATGATTATGGGGGAGACGGGAGGGAAGGAGGACGAGGACAAGTCGCCCAGGAAGAAGAGAAAGGAGGAAGAGGAGAACCAGACACTAAGTGGCCTTGTCAATCATCCTGGTCGAGTCTTGAAAATACACCGAACGTTCAAGAATCAGGATGGGAAGGAGTACACGAGGACAGAGATTGTTCGCAAGGCGGCCATCATTGACATTTACATGAGGATCCGAACGACCAAGGATGAGAACTTTATCCGTCAATTTGCCCTCCTCGATGACCAGGCCAAGGAGGAGATGAAGAAGGAAAAGCGTCGAATCCAAGAGCAGCTACGCCGCATCAAGAGAAATCAAGAAAAGGACACCAACAAGCCCACTCCGCCCCCCAGGAAAAAGAAAATAAAACTAAAGCCTGACTTGAAGATGAAGTGCGGCGCCTGTCTCCAGGTAACTCACAGACACTACTTTTTACACATTCCATGCTAATATCTTTTCTACATCATCACCTTCAATTGTGTACATAAATTACCTTCCACTAGGTTGGACACATGAGGACGAACAAGGCGTGTCCTCTGTACAACAACTCCTCCTCCTCCCCCATCCCTCCAATGAACGTGGCAATGACTCAGGACGAGGAAGAAGAGATCGAGAAGCACTTGACCTTTGAGGACGAAGAGTTGGTTCGTGTTGATGGCACAAAGGTTCAGCTCTCCGGCAAGGTTGTCAAGCACGTGGAAGAGATGAAGCGTCGCTCTCTCCTCCTCAAAGTCCCCAAGGAAGCTGTGAGTCCCTCTGGTCGGAAAAAGAAGCGAACAGCTCAGGCCCCCCACTGCGACTACTTATCCAAAAAGGGAAAGACCACAAATCGACGGAGAATCGATCCTATGGTCGTCATCGGCGGTATCTTTGAGAACATTTTAAATGAGCTTCGAGATCTGCCCGACAGTTCACAATTTCACCATCCCGTCAACACCAAGACCTTCCCCGACTACTCGGACCGCGTCCACCAGCCCATGGATCTTCAGACTATCCGAGAGAATATTCGACAAAAGAAGTACCAGACCACTTCGGACTTTTTGGGGGATGTGACCCTCATCTATGACAACTCTGTGATTTATAACGGACAAAAGAGCCTGGTGACCGAGTATGGGCACAACCTCCTCTCCCTCTGCAAGAAAAGGGTGAAAGAGAAATGTGACCAGTTAGACCAGCTGGAGCGGATGATCAATCCCCTCCTGGACAACGATCAGGTATGTGCGATCTTGCTGTTCTCTTTCCACTACTTGCATCATGACTTTCATGACTGGCATGAGATGAATTAATAATTACTGGGGTTGTTGTGGTTTGCAGACGGGGCTGGCGTACATTTTGGAGCAATGTCTGAATAAAGTGCGAACAACGCAAGAGGCGTTCCCCTTCCTCAAGCCAGTGAATAAGAAGGCAGTGAAGGACTACTATGACATCATCAACAATCCCATGGATTTGGAGACCATGGACAAAAAGAATAAAGGTAGCTCTCATACTCCTATTGAGTCCTATTCCATTCAACTAGTTGGACTAGTGTTGACTGGACAGTGGACGGGTTGTTGAAATGATATGGTTCATTGTTATTGTAGCGAATAAATATCTGAACCGCATCCAGTTCTTGGCCGACCTCAGTCTTATCTACACCAATGCAATCCAGTACAATGGAAGGGAGTCGGTGTTTGCAATCAAGGCTTCTCAGCTCACAGGGATCGCTTCGGACTTTTTCAAAGTGTTCGAGGAGCAGCTGACTACATTAGAGGGCAACATTGAAAAGTCGAGAAAAACAATGCTGGAAGAGTTTGGAGATGTGACCAACATGGATTTCGGAGATAGTCAAGAAGGAGAGCCCTCCGACTCGGATGACGACCAAGACATGGAGATGGTGGAAGTGCCCACGGGATACGAGGACGAGTTGAAACAGATGGAGGCTGCTCAAGTGTTGGCAGGTAGGGGGTCCACTGGCATTCACTGTACAATGCACTATGTGTACAAGATAATGATGAGTTTGTGTTCAGGACAACTAGGTCAACCTCCGGACAGTCCACCCCAAGAGCTTGTCCATAGTTATGAGCTTGGTGAGGAGGAGGAGTATCCGGAGCTGATGGAGCAATCGCTGGAAGAGGAGAGTGAGCAGGCGGCGGAGGCTATCCTTATGATCGGAGGTCATCATGGGGCTAGACGAGTTGGACTACCGGGGGCGGAGACTCCAAGGAATATTCACGAGGATCTGCAAGTGAGCGAGTCGGAGGACGAGGACTCTGAGTTGGGAGACAATAATGAAGACCACTTCCCTCAAGAGCAAGAAGAAGGAGGAGCTCATGATGACGAGGGTCTTTGGTTCTAGTTTTAACTGTCAACTTTGGGCAATCTTCCATTGTTTGTGATCTCATTTGATTTAATTGAATAATAAAGTGTGGTGTCGTTGGTGGCTACGGCCGCCGACAGCGGTGGACAATAATTACAATTTTTACGTCATTTTATTGATTTTCATTTTTTGTTTTCAAACAGTATGGATATCTTAATAATATAGCTCATCTCACTAACTTAGTTACAGTTCACTCTTGTATATCCACTTTGTATCCCTTATTTATAGACATTACATTATTTTTTGTCCTTTTTTCTTCAATTTGAGAGAACACAGAATTCAGCCTGAAGTCCTTTCCTTGGTAGGAGGATTACATGATAATACCTAAGATTATTACTACTACTTTTTTATTATCTACTACTCTAGTTGGGAGGAATCATTTCAAATCCCTATTGGGGCAGAGGGGGGCACGGCTAGCAGGGCTAGCTTCTTTCTCTACAACAGCCACGTTTTGCATAATCCCAGAGTAATTCATAGTATTTCCTAGCTATATTACCTAGGGAGCCCGGGGAGCCCGGGGAGCGGGGATGCTATTGAGAACATGACTTCATTCAATATCCGCTTATCATCAAGTAATAAGACACTTTTTATAATGGATTGGAATGGATCCCCACTACTTTAACTTAAATGATTAATTAGGAGGAGAGAGGGGACGGGAGGGGGGTCGTGGTGGGGAACAGTCCCTTGTGTATCAACTGGGATTTCATCTACAAATCTCTAATAAGAGACAGGAATCGGGTTACTCAGCTGCCAACCTAGATTTATCTGTCATTGCATAATACGTTACGGACATGTTGAGCTAAATCCACCCACAACTTAAAAAAAACCTTTTTACACTTTTCCACTTTTTTTTGCTCATTTTGAATTGATTTTTCAATTTTTAGTTTGATCCTTATGCTAGAATAAAGGGATTGAGTGGTCAATCTCTACAAGAGTTTGAAGGTAAATAATAAGGTCGAGTGAGGTAGGAGGGCGGGGGGTTATAAAGAAGGAAGAAGCGTCCTCATTCAATCCGTTGGCAGACATTCAATTAATGTGTAAAAGATTTGTTGTATTAAATGGGGTGGTGATTAATTAACTGTTTGTATAGTTTGAGGGAGCTAGGGTGTTGGAAGGAAGAGGAGGATGAGAGTTTGGGAGTCTCCATCCCTAATCCTAATTATTCATAAGTAAATTGCAATTAAAAAATGATATCCCATATGAAGCGTCTTTAGTTTCCATACACAAATTCTTGAATCTCTTTTTTTTATGCTTAGGCAGCCCTTGGTCCTACAATTATTTATTCCTAGGGCCCAAGAGACTCCAATTATTTCTCCCTCTAAATCTAATGAATAGGACTCATGTAAATTTGGCATAATAGTTACTCATTATTACAAGGGCCAATCTATTGACTCCTTACAAAAAACAAAGCTTTGGAATTGATTCAAAAAACACAGTCTCAAAATACGATTAAAAAGTTGTGTAGTAGGTCGTAGGTGATGTGTATCTTGTATGCAAAGACAACATACTAATCAGTCCATTTCTTGAGTAAATCCTTGATCATTACAAATCAACAATTAACTACCTTAATTATGTACTTTACAGTTTTGAGACTCGCCGTTTCTCTCATTCACACTAAACACTTGTGGGTAACACCAAGGGAAATCACAAAACTTTTATGACCATTTAGAGAAATGGGGGGGGGGGGGCTGTTGGGAGGAGTCACACCGTCTCCCTCAGATCTGACGGGGATGAGGGGTGAGGGGGAAGAGATGAGGGAGATAATTATTAAGTGGGTCTGTGGTAGGTGTGGGCTCAAGTACCTCCTCCCCAGGGAGACACTGCGGACACTGGGTCACTCTTGACAGTGTTGAGTTAGTGGTGGGTGAGTAGAGGAGATAAGTAGACTTGTTAGATCATTGAGAGGAGGAGGTGAGAGGAGGTGAGGGTAAGTTCAAAGGTTGTTGACATTGAATATTGATTGCCCTGTGTTGCCCCCCCCCCTCCATTCCTCTGTTGAAGGAGAGGTCGGGTGTGAAGAAGTTGATTTCTAATTTTAAGCAGTCTTTTGAATCGGAGATTGCAAGTCCTCCTTTATCCCCCCTCAGTTATGCATTAGTTAACGCGACGAAGCAAAGATATCCTCAACTTTACGTTACCTAACTTAACTTACGCGTGACCTCACTTAACGTTTCCTATTCTTTTATTTAACGTTACCTAACCTCACTTTACGTTACCTAGCCTTAAATAACGTGTTGCTCATCCTTAAGTCTATTTTACGTTCCTTAAGACTTACTCAACTTAATCTGAGCCTATTTATTAACGTTCCTTAACGTTGCCTAATCTTGAATACAGTTAGACTCGTAGTTATCTAATGTTGGTATCCGTTACCTATCGTTACCTATCGTTACCTAACGTTCCTTCTCCTTACGCCGTGTACGGTTACCTATCGTTATTTGACGTTGCTTATTTTAATTAAAGGTTAGATTAGCCTTAGTGAACGTTACCTAAGCGAATGCTAGCTAAACTTTGTCGACCTAACTTACTTGACGTTTCTTAATTAGCAGTAGGTAAGAGTACGTAATGCTACTTTCTAATAAATGCAAATGGTGGTGTTGAGAAGCCGTGAACATAATCTGTTCTCACCGCTGAGTTGTCATCGTAATTATTGGAATTCGTGAATTGCCATGGGATGGCCAGATTAGAGCTCCAGCCCCCTCTAACCCTTCCACAGCTCTAGAGCCAATGTCAAGAAGTGGCCTTAATACTTAATAGCACTCTTCCTACCACCCCAATCTACCACAAATGTTGGAAACACTGAGTAGCACCTCCTCCTTTTTATCTACACCCTGGACCAGAGAAGGTTCTCGACAGACAAATGAGTTAAGCCACCAAGTTAACCAGTTATGACATCAAATAAGTTAGAGAGAGAGAGAGAGAGAGCTTCAGTTGCTCCCTGAACTGCTCGTCGAGTCCCGACAGTCCCGTCCCATACACAACGACCCCGGCTTCCTTACTATTCGAGCTTGAGAAAATCCCTTCGTTCCATCTGGTCCGTAGGGCTGACGAACCACCACCAACCGAGGACCTGACTCGTCCACAGACAACTTCGACAGACGATTCAAAAGTCGCTCCGGTCGTTGGCTCTCTCTCGTATTATGAACAACTCCCCTAAGGAACACAATCAAATCCCAATTAGCCCTTGTCACAACTAGAGCGCTTGCCAACGGAGGACCAAGAAATATATTTGACATTGAAAATCTATCCATTTTGGACCCCTTGGAGGTCACTCACCCAACTTTCACTACAGAGCAAGCCGAGGATTTGCCGTTTCGGGGATTGAGAAGAATTACAAACTCCACTTCGTCTCCAGGGTTTAAATGTTGATGGTCCTTGACTTCGGACATGTGGAAGAAGAGCTTCTTCCCATCCTCAAGCTCATACGAGAGGAATCCATACTGACCTAGAATTTCAAATAATAGTTCACCACACTACTCTGGAATCATATAATTTCACCTCTCTACCTTTCACAGCCTCCACTGCAGCCCTCAACTTTTTCCGAATCGCCCGGATGTTCACAGGCTTTCCTTGAGAATCCAGCTGAAACTCAACCGCCTCTCCCGCCTGCAATCACACCAACCCAAGGAAGATAAACTACCGACTTTCCGAGCAATCAGATGAGGGCTAAAATAGCTTTACCTGCAACAGCTCCTTCTTGTTTAGCATGGATATGATACCAAAGGGATATGCAACTGCATCTTGTCCATCGATGAGTCCTGTGTATTCCGTCTGATCCGGGTTGGCTCCTCGTAAGGGTCGCACTACAATTCCTTGAAGGATGTCTGGAAACACGGCCGCCCTTCCAATCGATCCCTTAGGAAGAGGTTTGACAATATCCGCAGCATTCTTTCCACTTGAACTTCCCTTACTGCTTACAACGTACTCCACCTCCTGTCCCACTTCCAGCCCAGAAAAGTCACCCACCAGGGAGCTGACGAAGAAGAATGGATTGTTGTGAAAAAGCCTGAAAGTCTCTCTGGACTGGTCATTATAATTTATAATAAAAGTACCTGGAGTGGAAGAAGATCTCTCCATCCTGAGCCATCGTCTCAATGAATCCGAACCCGTCCTTGAGGGCAGCGATGTAGCCCTTCATGACCACCCTCGGGTTCTTGCTCAACCCCTGTCCGTGAGGAGACACCGCACTCTCATTTGTGAAGGAAGTGCAGAGGCCGTTGTAACCCTTTTCATCCGTAGGACTTCGTAATTCCTCACCCCCCTGACCTCCGTCTAACTGCTGGAGGTCATCGATGGATCCAGCCGAGGCTGAGGAGTACAAGTCATTCCCTTCACTTTCTAATGAGCCGCTGATATTCTCGACACTTGAGCTCCTCCTCAAGCCAGACAAGTAGGCAGAGGTCGGATTTGAGGAAGACTGCCGAACTCGACTCTCACTCTCCTCGTGGTAAGTGCCGTTCTTGAAAGGGGCGGAGTCAATGACAACACTCTTGTTCGCCTCCAATCCTCCAACTAAGTCCTTGACGATGGGCCCTCCAAGTGACCCTCCAAGTGATCCTCCAAGCGCCCTTTCAAGCACATTGTTGGCCGTGGAGAGAAGGGACATGGAGTCACAAGATGGATCTTGGTCCATTCGTATCTGGCCGTTGCAGTTGATGGTAAGCTGTTGGGTAGGGGAGACACTGAACGTCTCGAGCAATGAGCTCATTCCACTCCCACAGCTTAACATCTCCTCACCCTCATCCGCCCGAATATTTGCTGCCACGAAATCTCGGTTTCGCCGCACTTGATGGATATCAAATCCAACCTGAAAAACAAGCACAATATTAATCTTCCATCGAACGTGAGGGGAAGGACAAGGAGGTCTCCAATGAGTCCAATGTTTCAAATCCATATGAGCCATCACTTAGAGATAATCAGAATAATCAGATAATCATACTACAACTCCACCTCTCAACAATAAAACTCATTCAACTATTTTGAAATGAAACAGCAAGAATACTTAAAATAAACCGTGTCTAATTCTCCTAAACTATGAGTTAACCTTTGCCCTCTTGCAATGAGTAACAATGAGTTGCATAGTCCACACATTACATGGAAGGACATAATTTGAGCGAGGGTGCTTTGGAATGGACTTAACAGCAGAGGCCACTCTAGAGGTCAATACAAAAAACGAATACCTTTGTGCCGACACTGATGTTTCGCAAATGTTTGCAGTCTTTCCAGTGGAAAATGATAGTGTCTTGTTCCCATCCATTGTTTAGTTGATACTGAATGAGGCCAGGTTCACCTTGATCTCTGTCATTGCCTCCTCCACCGCCGCCACCAATACCACCACCGAACTGAGCCAACACTTCCTTAGATGACAAACTTTGAATAAGTCTTTCGGTCACGTTGGCTGGAAGTCCAAGGTTTGACAAGGAAGGGAGAATCCCAGCCAGTGCCTCTTGGCTGACCCAAGCTGTGGAGGGCTCACGAACCACCACCCCGTGCAATCCTTGACTTACGGGGACCTCGAACTGAACAGTCCCGTGCTTCAAGTATTTCACACGAATTCCGGACTGACGAACCGGACTGGTCGGGTCCTGTATGATCGTGAACTCAACGTCATCTGCAATCCTTGGGTGTCGAGTGTAGTCGAGGAGCTCGGAAAAGCGAAAGAACATTTTCGAATCTCTTTCCGCACACGTGATGTATCCCGAGTCCCCCTTGATGGCTGAGATGACCCCTTCCTCCCGACGCTCTCCGGACACGTCAAAGGACTCTTCCAACAGCGTCACGTGCGTTGCTCGCTGCTGCTTATTTCTTCGGTCAACGGCTAACTGGAATTCTACCCAATCTCCATGCTTCATTGTAAAGGAGCCCTTTTGGTCCTTTTCCCCGTAAACCACCTCCAGTTCTTGACGGTCTGGGCCACGGTAGCGAAGACGTCCTTCAGATGATTCTGATCTCGGACTTGGTCCAATTGTGGGGCTCGGACATTGACTTTTGTCGATCGGTTTAAGGATTTGCCCCTTTAAAGTATCCACCCCAATGTCTTCAAAAACGACAGTTCCTTCCGGAAGTTTGGTGATGGTACAGGCCACTTCCTTCCCCTATTCAACAACAAAAGATGAGAAAAATGAGAGCCTCTTCAATCCAACCCATATCCCCGCTAAAGCACATCCTTTCATTCCTTCAATTCTAACAAGAGTAACAACTTTGACCACCAACCACACGCCTTTTAGTAATAATATTTATTGCTAAAAGCTCATGACTTGCAATAGTTGGACTGGATGAGCAATTAGCGCATATCCTTAAGTTGAACTTTACAGCTTTTTCCCAGGTGAGGGAAGTTATTTATTAATCCAATTAAACTCCATCATGGCTTCATTGGCTTTAGGAATTTTAGGAGCTCACAATTGAAGTGTCGGATCTTTCTTTGTTTCTTTGCTCTTAGTTTGTTAGTTTGTTACTTTTTTAGTAGTCAAGTTAAGTCAAGTGAGCTTTTGAGCTTTGTAGGGTTTAATAGCATTTAATAGCGTTTAATAGTATTTGGGTGTGGCGTAATGTTAGTTTTGTAAGTGTGACCAGGTGTGCTTACATTTCTACTTTGGATATTGAATTCCACGTTGTCTGTGATGGTGATTGCATCAGTTATCCTGGTCTCTGAGAAATGAAAGAATATCTCTTTGGCTACATCCGCACGTTCGATGAATCCGAAATTGTCCTTAAGGGAGCTTACGATGCCCTTGTATCGAACTGGCCGAGCTGGGTTCTCCAGCCGAACATATCGAGCCGTCAAGTTGCCACTTCGTTGGTTGGTGGCAATTTGGAAGCTAACTGTGTCTCCTACGCTCAGCGTCACGTTCCCTTCAATGTCTTCTTTGCAATAAGGGAGGAAGAAGCACTCTCCTCGATTTTCATAGCTGATCCGCCCCTGGAGTTCCCCACTGCTCTCGTGGTGGAGCTCAGTTGTTACCGTGCCGGTAACCCGCTCTTCACTCAGAACCTGCACGCCCACAAACGTAAACTCACCGTTTAGACATAACCTTATCCGACAACACCCGTGTTTATTAACAAGTAACCTACCACCTCAGGGCCAATTTTGGTGACGGAGCTCGCGATCGGCTTCCCAGTTCGTCGGTCATATGTCATTTCAAATTCAACCGGATCCCCCAACTTCAAGTGCTCAATAGTTCCATCGAATTGGCTAAAGTGGAAAAACAGTCGGGCTTGACGTTCACAACATTGGATGAATCCATACGAGTGCTGAAATTAGACATTTCATATTAAACACTAGAGAACCCTCTTGCCACAGTTGCCACAAACAATTAGCAAAATATACCCAACATTACAACGAGTCAGCAACTTGTCAACAACTTAATTGTCAACCTGTGAACACTGGGATTAGTGAAATGAGTTGACTATGGAGACAAGTTTTGTAATCTCTCCGTTTCCCCACTTGTGGGACATGTGACTTTTTGTCAGTTTTTGGTCATTGTTTAGTGTGAGGAAGGGATTGTAGAGATGAATGAGTAAATTGAATGTTACCAATAGCTTTTCAATGATCCCCGTCTCCCGGACACCTTGATTGAATGAATTGTCACCATGCTCATTAGTTCGATTGGTTGTGGTGGTGGGATTGCTGGGGTTCCCTTGCTGGTTGTTCTCCCTATTATTATGAGAAGTGTAGCAACTGCTCTCTCGATCCCCTCGGTAGTTCGACGAGCTTCCAAACCCAGAACTTGTGTTCCCAAAATGACCGTTCGATGACATCTCATCTGAGCTGTACATGTTGGAAGATCCACTCTCCCTTTCTCGACCCTGCAACCATCAATGACAATCAATGACCATCAATGACTATCAATGAGGATTATTAATAGGTGTTGGGCAAGTGACAAGTTAAATGACTTACGGGTATTGTATCGTTGATAGAGAACGTTCCGATCGAGAACTTGTCATTGGGTGGATAGGTTGAGGGATTATTTGAAAAATTGGAGCCCCCTCCGCCAAAGAAATTGACGGGTGAGTGGGATGATGGAGCCCCTGCACCAAAGACAGGTGAAATTGAATTGGTATGATAGGTCGGGGATTTGGAATGTCCTCCATGATGTTGTGAGGCGGAGGATGTATTCTGGCTATTCTGCCCCCCTCCTCCAGGATCCTTGGGATTGAAGAAGCCAAATGTTGACATTGAAGCGAAGGGGTCAAAGAAAGATGATTCCCCCCCACCATTTCTATCCTCTCGACCCCCTCCGCCCCCGATGATCCCTACACTAGGATTTCCAAATGTGGTGGAGGAGCGAGAGGGTCCGGAGGAGGACTCGTAGTTGTTCCCCCCATAGCCCACATTTCGAGATCCACTCCCGACGGCAGCGGTGAGTCCTCCGAGACTCCCACCGCCCAGGGAACTCCCTCCAAGACCTCCACCCGTCACACTATTCAGAAGGGCTTTGAGGTCCAACATGTCCGTCTCGGACCCATTGAGTCGGCTGCTTCCGAAATTCCAGTTGGACATTTTACTCACCCGGATTATTTGGTAAAAGGGTTGCACTGATCTGACCACCTTTGTTTGCTCAGTTTTTTCTGGACTCGAAGGAGGAGGTTATAAAAGTACTTGTCATTTAAACTACTAATTATAATTATAATTAACGTTCCCTATCATTCCTGTTTCCTTTGCTAATAGTAGAGTGTGTTAATTAATAATGGATCCTTGGTTCCTTGCCTTGTTTAAATTAAAAAGAAGACGGGTTGCGTCTCCCTTGACTTTTCACAAATATCACAGTAAGTTGCGAAAGTTCCGTTTCCCCGAGCCGGCAGCCAAACCCCCAAAACTACAATATCTCACAAATACCCTCGGCCCTCAAAACTAGTCTTCAATACAAATTAGTGTGAGCCCACACTGCGGCCACTGCGGGCAGCGGGTAGTCTACTCCACAACCCTCTTGAACCCTCCACTAGTTTAACACCCGAGTTCAAATCCTTTGAATACTCTCAATGAGTCTCAATGAGTCTCAGTGAGTCTCAAAGAAACCAAGGCCACTCCTCTCAACTCATCTACCATCTCCCATATCATCACCAACAACCACAACTAGTCCACACAAATCC
This sequence comes from Agrenia bidenticulata, assembly GCA_034694785.1. Taxonomy (NCBI): domain Eukaryota; kingdom Metazoa; phylum Arthropoda; class Collembola; order Entomobryomorpha; family Isotomidae; genus Agrenia; species Agrenia bidenticulata. The sequence goes on along the minus strand of JAQFYM010001758.1, from coordinate 8,082 downwards.
TCAGTAATTACAAGAGAAATTAGAACCGCAGACAACCACCACACCCACCAATGGCCACCAACAACGATGAGGACAGATCAAGCAAACCTACGATTACAACACACACATTACAAACATTACCACCATTAGAAAGGCTAAGAGGGGGGCACTCCAAACCCCACATCACCACCACACCCCCACTCATCCCCATCCATGGATGGTGAGGATGGGGATGAGTGCCCCCCCCCCACAAGGAGAATGTCAAAGGATAAATAGTACTTACGAGGAAGAAGAGTTGAAGGTGAGATGACATTCAGCCATGTTCTTCTTATGGCACTTGTTTAGTGGATCAACTTATTATCATTTCTCAACACTCTCGCTAGATGGACATTGAGAGGTTGAAAGTTTATCCTCTACTCACCGCCACACACCAACCATCCACCATCCAAAATCCATCCCCTTTCTCCTCCCAAGCCTACAGCACACAGTTCACCTGAGTTCACATCAAAGGCTCCCCACACACTACACCCCCACAACGGCCACAACTCAGCTCACCTCAGGGAGGAGAGGAATTCTTGGTTTAAATCATTTGAAACCTCAACGTTGACTTTCGGAGGACTCCCCTCCCATTCACTTTCAAATCTATTGAGTAGCCCAAATATTTGGTATCAATAAATGTAGGGCATGACTTGACTGATGACCTCATTCTTCCCTTCATCATTCCCAAACTTAGCATCCCTATTTATTATTAACTAATAGCTTGGGAATTGAGATGTGAGAGTTAGTAATATACTCCAAGTAATTACCTTTGCTTTCCTACTCTCTAAAAAACGCACTGGAGACTTTGTAGAGTTTATGGATAGGCCCTTAGACTTGCACACTACACTCCCCTCACCAAGTCACCAACTATGTCAATTGTCAACTATCAATCAACATTTAACGTTACAACAATAATCAAATATTGTTTCAATATTTATTTTACTCAATCAATCCAAATGCCAATATTAAATATTAACTATCATAAAAATCATATTTTAATTCGGAAATCATATTTTTAGTTTTAAAATATGTTTTCCTTAAATGATGAGAAGGAGCCGGTGAATTATTCCTAAACACTTTTGGCTTTTGAAAAAGGGCGAGAGGAAGGATGATTTATAAAGAATGAAATTAAATATATTCCCATCTCCCGAGTGTATTATTATATAAGTAGAATAGTTTTTGGAGTGTGCAGGCCCGTACACAGCTCCACCAGCATCTGCAACAGAGTCCACATTCAAAATCTCTATCATTATTTATGACACACGCGATGGATCAAAATTTGTTTAGCACAATCGAATGGATCTTACAGATTACTTTATCCTCTTTTTCAGGCCGTAGGTCACGGGAATGTCGGGAATTATAAATATTAAATCCCCAATGACAATCCTTGACCTCTCATAGGAAGGGGAATTACATTTTAAATGCGAGTGACTATATCCCTTCCTCATATTTAACCCATCAAAATCCATACGTTATTGCCCAAAGTTTACTTTGTTCTCAAAATATTCGTAGCTGAGCTTTGGTTTAAAAAAAGGATTATTTTCATAGCATCTTTTCCATGAATAGAAAACCTTTTGGGGGACTTAAATCTAAAGTTGATCTCCTTAAAGGATCGTGGATGATGGGGTGAGAATTCATTTCATTCTACCCCTCCCCTTACTTCCGGATGATCATTAAATTCATCATTTCATCTTTCTTTAGCTCATCATTACATTAGAACTCAACTATTTTCTTCACTACTCTTTTCTTATACATAAAATTGTGTGAAATTCAAAAACAATTATACCAAAAACCTTTCATTTTTTCACACCTTCTGGGGCTATGAAATTTCCTGAAATTTCACAATCTCTGAATTTTCACTTGAAATGTCACTGGCCAACCCTGTGGGACTCTATCAATTCAAAGTTGTTAAAAAGTCACCCCTAAAAAGCCGTTAAACTGTGGGAAGATAAACTGAAAAGTGGAGGGATACTAACAATAAGTCGACTAATGTTAAGTCCATCAAACTTTAGAGTTCGAGTATTCTCTTGCACAACAAGTTTTATGGAAATTTCTCTCGGCCCCTGGAGGGGGGAGTCCTATCTTCCCACACCTTCATCAAACAAGGATGGGAAATTGTAAATGATAGCCATTGATTGAACGTTGATAGTCTCCAACTCTACAGTTTGTATGAATGAGATTGTTAAAGTGTAGATGAATTGTATCTTGAGTTGATAGCATCATCCATTCGACGTTGATAGTTTTGGTCTCCATTCGTTGTGGATGTTGTGAATATGAAGTTGATGGTGATGAAATGAGTGTGTAGTATTGATAGTGAAGATAAAGCCCTTTAATAGCCCTTAGATTATCATAGCACGAGGAATTTGGATTAATTTTTAAAATACTTGCATGGAAAGAGCTAGAGGTTCGGATATTGCCAATACTATCTTTATAATTATAATTTACTAGTAATTCTAAGGAATTTCTCATTTCTTGCCAAACAGATCTCGGACGTCGTCCAGGGCCTTCACGATATTCTCTCCAAATCGAGTCGAATCCTGTACAACAATCAATAAGACTAATCAAATCCTTCAACAATGGAATGGTTCAACAATGGTCGAATGGATTGGTTACGTACGGTGTCGAGTGAGCTCTTCTTGGAAGAGACATGGAAGAAGATGACATCCTCTCCCGCGATGATATATGAGACTCCGTAGCCATCGTCAGCGACAGGACCGAATCCTCCACCAGCCGAAATGCACGTTGGGTGCTTGTTAAGATCTAGTTTAGAGGTTTGACCGTGAGGGGTTTGGGAGGTGGACAGCCGCCAGGGCTCACTCAATACTTCCTATAAAGAGCAAGGAGAGGAGGAGATCATTATGCCATAGGGACGAGTGGGGAGAGTGGGCATGTTACCTTGAGGAAGGGAGAATCAATCTCCAAGTACTTTGAGATGACGTAGAGACAGAACAAGTGACGGTCAATCCCTTTCCCAACCATTGCGTCTTGATATCCTAGTTGATGACGACCGCAAGCTTTGTGCATCAATACAATCCGATCCTCTTTCTACAAACCCCCCGAGCACCACCATTAACAATACAAACGTACAACCCATCAACCACACCCTAAACTCACCGATTTACTTTTGTCATCCATGGACTTGACCCAGTCACACGACTCGATGGTGCAAGGTCGAACCGTCTCCGTTCGTCCTTCCTTGAAAAGACGTGTCATGGAGGCTTCGTAGGTGAGGTTGAACTTGCCAGCATCCTGAACAAATTATTTCAATCTTGGTTGACTAGTTGCTACTTGCTATTGTTATCTTGGAATGTGTTGGACTGCTTACCCGATAGTAGGCCAACTGGAGGGCCATTTGAATGAAAGCATCCGGACTGACTCGACAAGTCTTCATGAACCCCTTGCCATAATGATTGAACATGATCAACTTCAAGTCCACGTCATTGAGGAGGGTGAGGGCACACTGAGAGGCATACTCGATCCCTTCCACCGCCTCCTTCCCAAGATCCCACTTGAGGCGAGTCGGCTGTGGGAGCTCCACCTCCACGCTCCCCTTCGTGTTACCTCCTGCGTCGTATCTATTATCATGTCCAACTAACATATTTACAACCGTCTTTCAAAGAATGATGATGGGAAGGGAGAATCACCCTCCAAATACAAAGGATTAGAATGAATTAGAGGGAAGCGGTGACAATGAAATGGAAAATTGTAAGCGGGGAGAGCGGGAGACTGAGGAAGCGCACTGAAGCATTGAAAGTGTCGCAAGCCACGGAGCTTGCCATGGAAGGGAACCTACAACAAAAGGAACGACAACCCCAAAACACTCAACTCAATCAAAACAAAGAAAGTGAAGTTACCCGAGAACGTAATCCTCTGCGATGCAATATTCCCACAAGTGGCCCATTATGGGTGCATCCGCCCTTTAAAAATTAACACCTTTACTAAATAAACGGTAAGGAAATACTAAGAGAGGGCTAAGAGTGAAATAATAATACCCCCCCTCCTCATCCATTATTATATTATTATGAGATTATGACAGAGTGCTCCTCCTTGCTAAATCTAGTAGTTGAGAGAGAAAAGAGTGCCAATTGTTATTATAAGTGTTGGGGGGCGTGCAAATCGTGCAATGGGAAGTTGTGCGGTTAAAGGGAAGCGTCAGCTTGAGTAGTAAGTTAAATATTGTTAATAATACAATTACCCTTTCTCCAGATCTTCTCCCAAGATGAATTCCCACATGTGGGACACTACTGCTGCATCCGCCCTTTTAGTATCACCACACACAAGACAAAACATAAACATTACTTATCAGTGAACAGTGTGAACACCCCTCATCCCCCCATGCCAACAACCACATCTTCAAATCTCATGCAACAACCACCCATCTAATATTCATTTATCCTCAAACTCAATCCAACCCCCTAACATCACTTTTTATAAACTTTAAAGCTCATGCAATCTCTCAATTCCCCTCTGCCTCTTCTCACTCTTCTCTGGCTAACGGCTAGGGTTAGGGGATGATTCTATCCCAAAAAGCTGCCCCACTATATAACCCCCCCTCAATAGTATTTCCTGACTCAATCAATCCTGCTCTACTGCCTCCGAGGACAAGTTTTGATCCCCACACAAGGGTTAGGCCTTACCAAGAGTGCTCTGCGTTAAAGCCCATCTGTAATATATAGTGAAAAGTTTGAAAGTTTCTCCTTGAGTTGATGATATTGTAAATCTAGTGTTTGACGTACCCTCCCATTCTTTCCGATAACTATGGTGAAAGACTTGTCGAACCAGCGGTCGTAGCCATTTCCATGGAGCATCCGTTGAGCAAAGTGATTCAGCTTTGTCGAGTCATTCTAAAAGCAAGAGAGAAGGGATGATGTTTTAAATTCTCTGATTGTTAGTATGTGTGGAGGAGGGATGTGACATACAGGGTCGAAATTATATTCCTCATCGTCAAGGACCAAGACAAAGGCCGCCTTCTCGATGGTATCAAGAGAAGTTCGGTTGATACCCTTGGAAAAGAACTTGTTCCTCAATTTGGCCCAATTCCGTCGCTCTCCAGCTGTCAAAGCTGCCAACTTTTCTTCCCCTTCAGCCGGAACAGTGGTCACGTCCCCCAAGATCCTCTCAAACATGACCTGAAGCTCAGCAGGGTCCATCAAACGAGCCTTTTTGTAGTAGACAGGCATTCGGTAGTAGCGCCCTTTGTAGTACACTGCAATCCAAGTGCTGTCATCCAAGTGCTGAATCCGATCCGTCTCCATCCCTGGAACTCGAGTTGTGTTGAAGACTCGATCGTACTGGCCTGAGCAGAGGGGAACCAGCCCCTGCAGCAAAATCTATGGACGAGAAGAATGGGTGTGACAACTGGGACAAGTGTGACAAGACTGAGATTGAGGTGGGATAGTAAGTAGTGCTTACGGGCTCCAAGTGCTGCCTTTCAATGGCACGACGAAAGAGAAGAGCACCATGCGTGATATTTGCAGCTCTAGCAGCCTGAACTTTAGTGGGGTGTACAAGAATGGCATCCAGTCCGTAGAAGTTCGAGTTGACCATGATGGGTGACCTCCCACGAAGGTACACGTACTCCTCCCACCAGTCACTTACATAATTTGTAGCCCACCAAGACTTGAGGATCAAATAGCGTTGAAGCTTGCGACCGATTCCTCCTTTGAATTCATTTGCTAGTCCTTCCAGTCTCGTGTAGTTCTCGTCATCTCTCAGAGGACGCACTGATCGCAAGTACTGCACACATTTTACACAACAAACTTTGAAAAGCTGCATAGATAACTAGATAAATGATCAAGTGGAAGGGGACTCAGAGAGTGGCTCTCAACGTACCCTTGACATTGTATCATCCAGGGATGGCAAGGGGAGGGAAGGGAGGGAGCCCTGGAAACTGTACAGCATTGGCTGATTCCATCCAGAAAATATTTTCACAGCTCCAAGCCATAACTTTGTTGCGATGGAGATCTTGCTCCCACGTCCTCGTTCCTCGTACATCCAACCTAGTCAAAATCAATCCCACTATCATTATTAGCCAAACTCGGAAGGTGCCCCCAAGAAGGGCCCAAAAATACTTGGATCATTGAATAAAGTTGAACCTTTGTACTGGAAGAGGAACCGGAGCAAACTTCGGACTGTGAAGATGGTAGTGGACCAGATTGCAACTCCAGCCAAAGTGCAACTCAGCCCTTTGCCCAACGGCCCACTGAAACACAAATCAACAAGGTCAACACTCTTTTTATTCCCAATTGAATGTAAATAATGAGTGGAGGTAATTGTTAGTTTACGTTGGAAGGTGTGATTGCATCCAAGGGATGAGCCCAAAGGTCGGGTCATAGCCGGCATAGTAGACGGAGCTCAAGGAGGCCACGGAGACGGTCAATCCCTTGATGGAGCCCGGGTAGATTCCACATCGAATGTTGTTCTACAATCAAGAGAGAAGAAATATAAACCCTTTGACCTACCACCTGCTCCCAACAAGTGACAACTTACTAGCAACCCGTTAACTAACATCTCCACCCTTCGATACATTACAATAACTCTCTTTACTATTATTATTATCTACTATTCCAACATTTACAATGTTCCAAATGTTCCAAATGTTCCAAATGTTCCAAATATTGTGCTACTGATATTTGGAAATATTGCAATTGTTACAACTCTCCAGTTTTCACTTTGTGCTTTGTGCTTTGGGATGAAAGAGAGAGAATGATTGGTAATAATTTAGATTCCGTTGATGTAGCAACGAGAATGAAACTTACATAAATTCTCTGTCCTCTTTTCCTCCAAGAGCGTCGACCAGAGAGCCAAATGAGGTTAAGGACCTCCCGGTCAAAGTTCACATTGAATCCTTCATGACTAACAGAGAGAGAGAAGGCGACGGCAGCATGGGCCTCCGCCATAACTCCTCAATCACCTCCAACAACAATTCCCCCCCTTTCGAAATATAACAAAATAACAAACACGATTCCAAAAGTATTTAATTACAAGAGTTAAGTTAATGCCGTTAATGGGCTCACTCCTCACTCACGGAGATTGTGGACTGAACTGTGGACTCTACACAATCTCCTCTCCACACCATACACCACAACTTGGCACCCAGCGCACCTCAACTTACCCACCATTACCCACCATACCCCAACTGGCCCAACTCTACACATTTCAAAAATTATCAACCCTTTCAAATATATCTCATTACAAAAAATTTACGGCCAATATCATCACTTTAAACAATTATCGTTACACACAAATACAGGGGTGGCGAAAATACATGAACCTCAAAATACAAAATACAAATGCAAAATATAATTGTTGGACATGTGAAAATACAAATACAAAATACTTTGTGTCTTGAATGTCCCAAAATACAAAATAAAAAATACTTTTCCGAAAACGCTTCAGTGAAAATACAAAATACGTATTTTAAATACTTCACCAAGATACAAACTACTTTTTGCAGTATTTACTCTGAAATTAAAGATATTTTGCGACAGTTTTCATCTTTATAATTCACAAAACTTTTCGACCAAGTCGACATTTCTAAATTCTTATCGTTCTTTATTTTTCTATTTAGTAAGGAATCTCCCTTGCCCCTGACATTTTTTTATTTAAATAGAACAGAGATTCTAAATTGCCTTATAGTTTAATAATGCATTTTGTTTCAAATTACGAGTATTAAAGTTTCGATGAAAGGGAAGGGAAAAAACTTGGAGGGAAATGTATTTTGTATTTTGAACTGTAGTTTAAGTACTTTTGTATTTTATAGATGCGCCAAAATACAAAATACAGAATCCAATTGTATTTCCAGAACCGTCAAAATACAAAATACTTATTTCTATATGCGTAAAAAAAACTGAGTAAATACCAGGGGTGGGCAAAATACTTCGTCAAAATACAAAATACAAAATACAGAATAGTATTTTTGTTTTGTATTTTCGTATCTCCCTCAAAAAAGTATTTTGTATTTTGTATTTTGATATTTCCAAGACTCTATTTTGTATTTTAAAGCATTTTAAAAGTTCAAAGTATTTTCAAAATACATTTCAAACTACAAAATACTTTCATAAC
>JAQFYM010001757.1:0-29450 GCA_034694785.1 Agrenia bidenticulata | reverse complement strand
AAAAAAATTATAATGTTATAAACGCATAAAAATATGGTTTTTGGGCCTTACTTTTTGCAAAAACACTGACTACCCCCGTGCTCAAAAATTCCTGGCTACGCCATTGCATTGCCACATTTAACGCGACTAATTGGCCGTTTCTATGGGCCAAAGATAGATTCATAGTGTTATAAATAGGGCAACTAAAAGTCATATAAGTCATTTTTGGTCATATTTGTGCTAATTTGCATAATGTTATATGCCCTTATTTCTACATTTTTTATAAACATTTTTTCTTGCATTAGTGTCGAATGGCTCAAAATAAAATATCTTTTTTTAATAAGACAGTAAAATGATGAAAATAGTTTTATCTAGCTTGGTTCTTATAAGATACGTGGATTAATCTACTAAATACAGATTCCACCCCACATATCTAAAAAAATACAGGTTCTTTTTTTCATAGCCAGAAAACCGCTATCAATTCTTACTTATCAAGTACTGTTAAATTTTGTTGGCGTATTTTATTTTAATGCTTATAAACGAACTTGGATCAATTATGTATAAATAAAATAAAATTTTCACAATAATCGAAAAATGCGCTCTATGTTAAAAGAAGTTAGAAATGTAAATACAAAAAATATAATTTACGAGTGACAGAAAAAAAGTTTGTTTTAAACTGTTTTGGTTTTGCAAAAAAGAAATGACGCGAGTTAAAATTCACCCTGAACTTCTCTAAGATCTCTTATTACCAGTTTTTTTGCTTTTTAGAATGTAATTATAAAATAAGGATATTTTTTATAATTTTATGGATATTTTTTAAGGTCATATTTTAAGGTCATATTTTAAAGTCATATTTTGCAACATAAAGTCATATAAAGTACTATCTTTATTTGATTTTAAGGTCATATTTGTGGTTGCCCTTGTTATCAATAAGCCACGAATTAGGACATGGAATTACTAGTAGAAATGAAATTCATCTTTCTTGAAAATTAGGCATTAGGATTCTAAATGACTATATTAATAATGTTGCTATTGGTGATATAGGAAATGTTAATAATGATTGCAAGAGAATTCTAAAGGTAAACGGTTGTAAGTATGCTTTTTATATAGATATATACCAGATATTTAATTTTGAACCCAGCGTTGTTTCTTGTGATTCGATAAAAATGACTAGCATGGAAAAGGATGATTGTCCAGACATAATAATAATTGCTAAAATAAAATATCCAATCTAGAGGAAATTATGATATTAAGTAGTTTTCCAACATCAGAACAATATAATACTTATGAGAATGCATGCATTGTTAATCATTTAATGCTGGACAAAGAACATTCAAAGAACCTTTATAATATGCTAAATAGCGGAAAGTGTGCCCCATATGAGACTAAACTCGGTGATAGCTACAACACTTTTATAGTTAGTAGAAATTTTGACTTTTACATGTTATCAATGGATTTAATAGGATTTTCTTCCAAGCGAATAAATGATAACACTGATTTCCGAAAAGAAAAAATCATATCAAATCAGAAAAGAGCTATCATGAAACTAATATCCTGGATTACACAGCAACAATCCCCAGAAATAACGGATAAGGTGGCATATGAATACGTGTTTAAATGGGGCAGCATATTACAATGTTCAGTAGAAACCATAAATATTAAAAAGAAAGATATCCAAGAAGGAGAAAATAAAGAGACAATCATAGTGACAATTACAAACATGGTCAGGGCACAGAAAACTACAATAACACTGGAAAAATTAAAGGATGAAGATTATTCAAAGAATATAAATGGAACGAAGGTATTAAGCTATTCCAATTTAACTGATAAAATCGATAGATTAATATATCAGGATAGTAAAAATTTTATTATTAATCTTAACAGGCTTATGGATTATGAAAACATCACTAGTATGATACAAGAGAAGAGTGCTAGAAAATTTGTGGAAATTCAAAATTCAAAATTTACTATGAATTTGAATATTAATTATGCCTGTTTGTCGGGCAAATACTACAGTAAACACTAAAATTTGGACTTTATATGACGTAATTGACTAAATAAAAGAAACTATAATTAGTTTTAATTTTTTCATAGGGTTTAAATGTATGGCACAATAAAATTTATAAAATACATAATAGGCACATCCCAGATTATATATATGTAAAAGTTATGTATATGCAAGAAGAATATTTTTTGAATTTAAAAAATTACATGCGTTTTTTTACACAAAAATACGCTTTATTGCGCCTATATATAATATATTGACATTTTTATTACATTTTTATAGGTTTTTCTAAGTTTTTCTATTTTTTTGTTATATATTTACAAATACTATACTAAATTGTGTCCCAATTTACATACAACCTAAAAATTATATACATATAATGGCAAGGGTCTGTTCATGATGGATAGCCTGGCTCGGAACGGTTGCCCGGCAGCCTGCATGCCCGCAGCTTGTCCCTGAAAGCCTGTCAGGACGGGCCTAAAATACAAACAAATTCCAATAAATCTTTGCATGTATAACTTTTGCCGTTGTTTCAAGAAACTTTTGCTAGAGTAGAACTAATTAAATAAAAGAAGTCAAACTAAAATAGAATACTAATCTTTTATGTAAAATGAAAAACAATTTATATTTAGCTTAAAAAAATCGTGTTAGGTGTCAAACCTTGTTAATTTATATGCTGAAACATTTTTATTTGCCGTTCATTTTTCTAATCGTAAAGAGCAAAATATCAAGTAAAATCTAATAAATTCTAGTGAGGAATGATTTAAAAAACACTATGAATCGTATTTTAAAACCTTTCCAAACTTCTACCAGTTGTTTGGTTATGTCTATTTTTATATAAATGTTAGACAGACACTTTTGCTTTAACCCCATGCTAAAAAACTTTCTAGATTCTTTACACTTAAGTCGTATATTAAAGATTATATGCATATAAAGTAAATAAAAAAAAATTTATGATTTTTGATTTTAGTGCAATAAAAATTTCTTGTTTCATGACTTCTTTGAAGTGTCAACACAAGATGCATACAAATAACTTTTACAAAAACAGAATATTTTACATCGTTATTTATAGCTAAGTGTAACAAATTATGGCTTTTTTGAGCCATGCATGCATGATCAAACTTTTGGTAAGCTTTTATTATTGCACTGGTTTTTTAATTATACATCAATTATATATATATATTACACAAATAAATTATTAAATGCCCTTTTTACAGAAATAACTCACATAATAACTAATATATAATTTATTTATACACGAACTAACAAATTAAGATTTTTGGCTGGGTAAAAACTCGCCTATTGCGAGTAGTCTCGAGTCTCGCCTAAGCCTGAAAAAAAGAAAAATCGCCAGAAACAAAAACATTTAAGTTGTTGTAACAGTTTTCGGACCGTCCCCTATCCCTGTACCTCCAACCTATGCCTAAACCCGGTAAACCATTTGCCATCATTTTCTATCCTTAACCTATGCCCTTCGTCAGGTTACCGTGTTTTATAGTTAATTTAGGTCTACGGCGAAAATCTCCTAAGGTCGAGTTTTTTTAGTTGGCAAAATGTTTTTTTACTAAATTTACACAAGTAAACAATAAAAAACACAGTTATTTTCTCTTTACATACAGATTATTATTTATTTTATTAATATTAGTGTCATTTGGGTTGATTTTTTACCTGTGTAAATGTTCTTAGTTTGTGCGTTAATTACGAAAAAATATTTCGTATTTAGTAATTGTTATTCTTTTATTCTTGCTGCGTATATTTTTATCGATTTATTTATTTGCTGCATTTTTATTTTTATTTGTATATTATATTGTTAATTAATTTGTAATTTTTAAAATATATTCTTCCGGGATTATACAAATATGCAACACTGTTTAGTAGTTTCATTTGTTTATGGGATTTTGAATTTTTTTTATCCTATCTGAGATATTCATCTGGTATTGACATATGCTTTCCAGGAAAAAAAATATCTTTTGGAATATATGATAATTTCTAGACGCAAAAATATGATTTTTTTTGTTGTACGGTCAAAGCGTCTAGTACCTGTTTTTTTAGTATTTAATATATTAAGGACTACAAAACTACCCTTAATCTTAAAAATGTGAATTTTTACCGTAGAAACAAATCCAATTATTTAGTATATACAGGATATATACAAATTCAGCGTTTCATTATTAATAGATGTTTTAAACGAACGCTTGTAAAATGAAAAACGCAAATCGGCTCAACTAAAAAAATATACGAATGCGTATTTTATTTTTTAGTTTTTGTATTTTATATAATATTAAGCACAAAATATGTATGCGGAAAAAAAGAAGTGTTTTTGCAAATATTATAGTCTAATCTTATACATTTGTCGTAAAGTCTATGTATCTAATTATATAGACATGCTATTTTTAAGTACAAAAATATTCATACTATCTTCATCAACAAACAATAGATTTTACGCATACACAGATCAGTCCTAATAGTCGCTCATATAAAGGCAGTCTCTTTAGATTTATAACATGCAAAAATATTTAAATTACACAAATTTACAATATAGTGTTTTTCAAATATTACAAAACATTTATGATTGTAATTGAAACCAATTTATTCGATTTATAAATTGTACCCTATTAACGACGCTAAAAATATTGTTTAAGTTAATAGTATTTCGTATTTCTTTGGTTACAAATAAATGTGTGTTTAATTTAGATGTTTATAAAATGTATATTATTATAATGAATACATGTGCTTAATTTGGAAGTGTTTTATATGTATACTTATTATAATAAATAAACTTAAACATGCGCGGCTGTCAAATAATTGTTTATATTATTGTGTAAAACTATTGGTTAATTGACTAGTGGTTTTGTACGATTTAAATCTTACAAAAAGCCGTTATAAGGTAAGATCTAAAGAAACTCTGTAAACAATCGCTTATATTTTTCATTAAAAAATTTTATAATGCACGACGTCAACTCTGACCTTACATCTTTAAAATAAAATAAATAAATGTTCTTGTTATTTTTTTTTAACAAAACGAATAGCAACTAAATTTATAACTAAACAGATACATTGTCTATAACGTCGATAAATTTTATGTTTTTAACCTCTCATTAAGAGAATATACTCAAAAACTGTTCTTTGATTGGCAATCGGCAAAAATTTTACACACTATACTTTCAATACAAAAAAACGCATGTAACAACAACAATTTATATAGAAGATATCAGCTGCGTTTACATTTTTTTTATCTCATCCTTGTTTGTAGATTATATACTTTATTTTATAGCAAGTACATTAAGTGAAAAGAAAACGCATATTATTACTTATCTTTTAGTTTTTATTGTATACTTGATTGATATTAACTCCTGAAGCAATAATGACGGATATTTACGTCATAACAAAAAAAACAGCTTAAAAGTAGGGCTATGCTATATCATAATTTATATTAATCATTTACAGAAAAACCGCGTTAACGCGTTCAATATAGTTAACGTAGGTAAAAATTATTAAATATAATTAATTCATCAATTAAATCAATTTTAGCTATACACATGATCAAGGCATATTTGTAGTTTTTTATATTCTAATTATATCTTTTCTTGGAAATATAGTGTTGAAAGGATTTATATTTTACATGTGTCTAAAAACAATTGTAGCTTCCTAGTCATACAAAATACAGGTTTCTTGTATTTAAACGTAAGTTAGATGCATTTTTAAATTGAATTTCTAAATCTTTACTGTTAATTTTCAACTTTTATATCCAGCTACAAAAATTTAAATAATCGTTGGTAATTTTTTATAAAAATACATAATATTTGGCTATAAAGCCATGTTTGTACATGCAATACGCAATAAAATAATACCAAAACATTAACTTTGTATATTTTTGTCGCATTTACCTCTTTGATGGCAATGAAGGGGCAAAATTTTTCTTTTATATCTTAATAAAAAAATTTTTAGCTAATTGCGTTTATATTTTTTATTTTTGCATTTTATTTCATAACTTGCCCTTTTGATCTTTAAAAACATTGAATTTTGCATTTTTTTTATTTCTTATGTAATGCCCAAATAAAAAAAATAAACAAAGATAAAAATAAAACCGTAAATATAGCTGGTTAAAAAAATATAATTAAAATAATATTAGTCGTTGTTGTAATATATTTTAAAAGAGTACGAATTATTAAATACATAATTTATTGCTGCAAGTCATCAAAAAAATACTTGATTTTACTTTGTTGTGTCTTACATATAATTGACAGACACCAAACATAAAATGTAAGTCCACGACGAGAAAGTGCGCGTAAACAATTTTTGGTTGTATCAGAGTTTTTTGTGGCAGATTTTTTTTTGTTAGCAAAACCTGCATATTTTTGTGCTTTAATAATAATTTTGACGAGATAACAGATCATTTATTAATGAATTGATAAATTAAAATTATTCTCTAAATTAAAAAAAGAGCAAGAAAAAGCTATAAAAGCGCAAGATTAAAATTCAGAACTTTTCCTAGTATTTTATAGAAAACGTTCGAAAGAAACAGAAACGCAAAAAAACCGTTTTTTTAAGTATTTCTTTTTACCATAATTGTTTTGCCACCAGACGAAGAATAATGCCCGCTTTTGTTTCACAATTGCACAAACTGGCGTACTATACGGCCAGTAAAAGATTATTAAGACCTGTGCATATATTTACGGCATAAAAAAATGCTTCTATTATGTAACTTATTTGTATAAAAAATGGCTTTTTATCGTTCGTTTTTTGTATTTAAACAAACTTTTACCGTTTTATAACAGTAGTGATGTATAACTCTCTGTACAATCATTAATTTATCTGATAAGATGTAAATGAGCTACCTCTCAAATAAAAACAACATCTTGTTTTTTTTATAAAGGTCTACAGTCATCTCGCTGGGGTATATTTTGTTCCATTTTATTTCTATCGGTGATATTTTACGATTTTATATTCTTATTACAAAGGAAAATCAAAAATACTTTAAGTATTTGTTTCTATTACAAGATAAAAACATATTTTCGTTTTTTTTTAGTTTGTAGCAAAATTACACTTTTTTTGTATAAATTTTTTTTTGATCAAGTGTTATTGTAACAATAGAACCCACAAAAAATTGTCACTTGAAAATTAAAATGCTAGGAGTGACATATCATACATTTAAAAACAAATTTTCAGCATTGATATACAGACAATGTTGATACTATTATAGATAATAACTATACAGGCGTTAACTTTTAATTACTATATTTATAAAGTTAACGCGTTAACTGTTAACTTTACGTAACGCGTTAACGGGTGCCCAGCTCTACTGCAAAGTAAAAAAAAAAATCATACTTATATTGCAAAAAAGAAAAATTTTACAAAATTTGTAAATTTACGATTTTTTTACAAATTCTAAAAATTTTTACAGACTATCATAAGTATGTATTTCTATTTTTGAACTATATTTGCTGTATTTTTTTAGTATTTTCTCTTTTTTTTTCTGGTTTTTGTAACATGTTCTTTTTTGCTATTTTTAAATTTATGCCATGACGATAATATCTGTCATAACTCAAAAATTCTTTGCGTTTTCCTGTAGCACAGGAGTTAAAAACGAATTTTCAAAATTACAGAATTTTTCATATTTTAATTTTAATGGATGTCGATTTTTTTTTCTATTTTAATTGATGTAAAATTTTTAGCCCGCTTTGTTTTGTCGATTTTGCATGGCCACTAATTAACGGAGCAAAATTGACTGAAATACCAAAAAAAAACTAAAATAAAAAATAATTCTGCACAATGTGTATTTAATATTTTATTTAAATTACATTCTTGTAAAAAAAAAACAATACAAAAAGTTCATTTAATAAGTTCTTATCCTCTTTAATAGACGTAAGCAGTATAGCTTTTAACCTTTATAGAAGGGCAAATAATATATCGTAAATAGATGTTGCATACTTATAATTGCATAAAGGTAGAGATCGTATCCACACCAAATGTAATTTGCAACATGAACCTTTTCCATACCGAACTGAATGTACATGATTCTTAACTGCCGTCATAAAGATAAATTTGGCAGGGGTTTAGTAAATTAGATATATTTAAGCCTTGTTTTGCTAGTATTTAGTTGTCATAAAAGGTTTCATTTGTTTATTTTATAATATTTTAATGGCAACTGAACGTCCCCATAAATATTGTCCAAAATATTCCTGCTTCCGAAAAGAGGATTGGGGGCTAAATTACCCCTATTGCTTTATGAAGAGGTATTAAACTTATTTAAACAACTTCATCATAATTTAATGTTTTTTTTATTTTTACAAAAAGCTAATCTAAATTAAATTATTAACGTAAAACAATTTTAGACTTATCTTTTTATTATGTGTTTATTTTTGGTATTTGGGTCGATTTTAGTCTGCTCAATCAGTCGTTTTTTTTATGATTTTACAATAAAAAATCAGCCTTACGTATGCCCATCTATTATATTTAAAACGATTATCAGTTTATTTTTGTTGTGTTACACAACGTTGGATATTATATTTTGTTGAAAAAAAATACAGTTAATTTTTTATTTATTTATCAATTTAATGAAGAGTCGAGTACAATTCTTGAGGCTTCTACCGTTGCATTACGTATGTTCGAAAAGCAAGCAGCCGTTTTATTAATGATATGAAAGGTCATTGATATGCTATATAGTTATAGTCTTTTTAAGGGGGTAAAGTACTATTAAATGGTAGCATACCTTATACTTAAAAAAATTGAATGCCTTCAGCACATTTTCTTATGCACAATGCCAATTTGTTTTGTTCGGTGCATTTAAACCGTTTTTTTACAAAACACATGCGACTCGAAAAAAAACATATAGCGCACAGAATACAGGATATACTAGTAAAATGTATGAGAAATTGGCTTTTAAATCAAAGTGTCCTACTGATAGACGGTCCTACGAATACATTTGTTGTTTAAGTACAATAAAGCTTTTGTATCATTTTTTTGCTTTGTTGTTGTATTATAAAAAAACTGAGTTGTGCACTTATAAAAGCCTGCATACAATTGTTGATGTTCTTTAAGGCAGCCAGTACTGTATTTATTATTAATTTGTAATGAAATTATGCATTACTGCAATAAAATATTAACAATGGTATGTTTTAAATTTTTTACTTTTATTGAGCAATAAACTACAGGTTGGTGTTATGTGACATAATTACATGTGCATTTATATAACCAATTATTTAATATAGAATAGTTTAACTGTCGCGGCTCAAAAACGCAAAAATTATATTTTAAACAATTATTTAATTGCAAAATACATAAAATAATAAAGCTAAAATATTAGCAAAACTTTAGTCATACTAACTAGTGCCCGAATTGGTGCTTTCACTAGACGTAGAACAAAGTTAAGGTATATAAATATACATTAAAAACAGCGCATACGAATTACTTAAGATTAAGTTCTCTTAAAAATAGTATTTATGATAATTTGTCTGCAAAAAAAGCCAACCATTAATAGTGTAAATGCAGGTCAAAATTGTATTGGTTTATGTAAAATGCATAATCGGGCACGTTTATATTTCTCAATGTAAAAATAAAATTTGTAATACTTGCCAATACTTTTATTTTGTTGTGCAAAAAAAGGCAGTATACAAATGCCGCTATGTATTATTCTCGCATACTCGGGTCTGATGTATTGCTATGTTTTAAAACTACATTATAATAATCCATAACTAAAAAAATGTAGCTTTAGTTTTCGTACTAAAAAAAAGTATTGTTGTACAATATGGCATGCATTAGCAGCATATAAACAGGCAGTATTTTTTTTTTGAACGGGGTCTGCATCGGAAAAACCTAAATATGGATTTTATCGTATATCTGCACTAAATCATTAAATAGTCACTTTTAATATGTAATATTTGCCCTATCATTCCACGTGTTTAATTTTTTTAAAATAATTTTTAATTATGTTAACATAACAAAATTTTAAAATGTAATTCATTTCATTATATTAAATTCAACAACGATAAATAAAAAACTGCCGTCATAATCAACATACTCTATAACGATGTGCAGTTATGGTCTGCATAAGCCTAGATCGGCCTGTTTTTTGCAGCAAAAAAAAAGTAGTTTAGGTTGGTGCGGCTTGGCCCGCATAATACTTGACAAAACCTGCCAAAATCAAAAAGTGACAAACGATTTGAGAACAACTTTTTTCGTTAAAAATTTCTCGAAACACAAAATACTAACACAAAAAAATTGTACAAAAAATATACAAATGCAGGTTGTTGCTGACAGTGTTCGCTTAATTTTATATGGTCAAGTTAAATCTAATTAAACACATATGCTACTAAAAAATTTGGTTTTCTGTAAAAAGATGTTTTGTTGTTAGTAAATTGGCAAAAAATATAGTTAAACAAGATGCAAATTAAAAAATATATATAAACTATTTTTGACTGTACATATTTTTGCACTAAAGTTAATGAAATACTTTTTATGCAACACCACATATTTTCGTATATTTAAAGTGTGCAGATTCATGTTTAAAATTTTTTTCTGCAATAGTTGTACGCTTAATGCAAATTTACTAACAAAAACAATAGAAAATAATCCTATACAAAAACCATTCCGGTGTGTATATTTTGGTTTTACTTTTTTTATTAAAACTAAACATCATCAAAGCATTTTAAAATTCATTTTAATATTTTTTTTCATTTTGTTTTTATAAGTTTTAATCACTGGTATAAATAATATTATCAAAACAAGTAAAACAAAGTTAAAGTATATATTAAGTGTGCTTTTTTTTGCAATGTTTGTTAACTGCGAAATAACAGCGGTAAATTGGCAAAATGTATACATTTTACATACGAAAAAATGAGATTAACATTTGAAAAGAAAGGAAAGGACATTTTTTTGAAACTAAGAAAAATGGTATATATTTGTAATTATTAAGGTTATAAATTACCAGATAACACTTTAGTATACACAAAAAAAATTTTATAAAAAAGGGATTGAATGCTTCTTCGATTGTCCCGCGTATAAAAACAGAGTAATGAAATGTTTAAAAAAAGTCGCAAAAAACAAATTAACTTTTTTTTGTTTATTAAACTAAAAAAAAAAACTTTAATACGTAATGTTGAATTAAAATGCTCTTTTACGTTTTTTTTCTTTTTTGCGCCAACTTATGGCTCATTTCGTATCGAACTTACGCACAAACACATCAAAAAAAAACATGTACCGCCGAAAAAAAAAATAAAAAAATTGCTTTAGCGTGTTTGCTATGCTGATTATGTTTGCCCTATTCTACGCGGACTTAAAGCGTATTCATTATATATATTCCATTTAATTTTAGGTATTCTTCAATACAGCAGTATGCGGTACCAAATACTTTCTTTATCTTTTGTATATCTAAGTAAGGCAACCAATTATGCATTTTGTGCTTTAAAATACACTGTTATTTAAGGACGTATTTTGAGTTTTTTTATTTTAGTAAAATGCAAAACAAAAGGTTTTTCTGCTTGCAATACTTTTTCTCAATATAAAAGAAAACTTTACTAAAAAAAACGAATTCTACGCAAAGGTTCTTAATCAATATATTTGTTTGCGTATAGACCGAGTCAACGCCGGTGCAGGTAAATCCAGGCTAATTCATACCAGGGCATGTGACGACAAAGCAACTGTTGTATGTAAAAGAACAAGTAGCAGTGTATCTGTAAAAACGATATAGAAACAATACAAAGTTTTTGCATTTACCGGAACACCATAATAAAATAACAAAAGACTGTTCAAAAACATAAAACCAAAAAACTTTTATGCAAGAGTTTATCTGCAATTTTGACGCAATTGTAATTAATTTTGTTATGCTGCAATACGTGTATAATCATTAACGTTCAATTTTGTGTATATTTTTTATTGTAAAACGATTAAAGGTAAGTATGCTTTGCATGTCATTAATTTTACCTTTGTTATAGTTTTTAACTTTTGAAAGTGTCTTTTTATGTACAAATTCGGTTTGTGCTACAGTAAAATGTTATCTTTAATACTATAAAACTAAAAAAAACAATGTATAATATTTACAACGAGACACATTATACACAAAATGAGATCTTAACACAACAGAAAATATTACGTTACGACAGTATTGTAAGCGTATATGGTTGGAACTACATAAATCTTGCTACAAATGCGAGTTATTTGTTAAATTTCTAAATAGTAAAAAGTGTACAGAGTATTACCTTGCATTTTTTTATACTATTTTAAATCGTTTTACTAAATGTACGTATAAGTAGTTTTCTTAACTCATTATAAAGAGAGACTATATTTTAAATGCGCTTTTTCAATTTTTTTTACAATGTTATTTATTCATTTGTGCATTTCTTGCAATAAATGCATAACGTAGATTTGTAGTAAAAAAAAAAAAATTCTTAGAGCCATATTAATATATCAAAAATTTATTGCTCACTAAAAATTTAAATTTTAATATGCTGAGATATGTAACAGAGTTAAATGTTACACTGTAATAAACTGTAAAGATTTTTTTATTATATGTTTATCAGCTAGTTTTTGTAGATTTTTGTTGATTTCTCTTTCACTGCTTAGAAAATTATATATTTCCGCATGTTTACATTACTTTTTGGTTTATAATTTTTTTTGGTTTTGTTAGTCTTTATACTTTTTAAATCGTTCAACGTGCAAGGCATATAGTCTTTACCATATATATGCCACATAGTCAGTTACACAGAAACTTTTTATCTGATTTTGTAAAGTAAATTGAATATATGTTTATAACACTTTGCTTTAAGTAAAAATATTTTGCGTATGATATTTTTATTACGAGTAATTCTTATAATTTGCGTAATACGCTTTGACATAGTCGCCTCAAAATCTTAGAAAAATACACTTTAACTACTTAACCAAAAATACAGTTTAAAATATCTTTTAAAATGCCTATAAAAAACCATGAAATACTATAAAGTTGCATTTTATAAAAAGTAAACAACAATAAAATAATGTGAACCACTTGATCTGGTTGTTGTTTTTTATTTAAGAAGGTAACGCAAAATAAACGTCTATTACACTGCAAAATTCATGTTCACTTGAGCATGCAAAATAAAACGGCTTGATTTATACTAGTATTTGCTTTATTTTTTTTTGTACAGTCTGCAGTGGTTTTTTATGCATATTGCTTTATGATACTCAAAAAGTAAATTTTGATTTTAGGTTATAAAAAAATACACTTTTTGTAATAAGAAATTGCATTAAACCAAAAACTTCAACTGCAACCAAAACCGTTTTTTTTTCTTGCGCGATCTATATGCAGAAAAACTTAAAATCTATTCAAAAAAATACAGTATAAAAAGTTATAAAAAACTACGTACATGATAACATGATATGTTTTCTAAAAGATCCTTGCAAACACGATCAAAATAAACGTCAAAACAACAAATATTATGTAACTCTGAAATGAGTAATGTATAACAAAGTTTGTAATTAGGCATTTAAATAGAAATCAGACGTATCTTTTTTCGTTTTGCGTTGCAATAAAATTCTTTTACTAAAAATCAATCTATTAAGGTAATATACTGTTGTCTTAACTGATAGCACTGAAAAAAAATGCAAAAAAACAAAAAGGAGTCGTATTATTCATTTAACGCCTATATTTGTTTTGCATTTTTACATATAATAAGACTGTTTTAACATGCTTTAATAGAAAAATAAGGTACCTATGCGTTTGACTAACCTCAGAAAAATCTTACGAATTTTTTAAAAAAAAATATTGTAAAACTTGAAAAAAAAACATGTATATTAGTAGGAATCGGTTTAATTTAGTAAACAAAGTACATCAAATATATTTGTACCTTGGTCATAATATGTTTACAAAAAAAAAGATTTTGATATTACAGATTTCTTTAATACGTCTTGTAATTATATTAATTTAGCACAAAAAAAACTGTTTATTTATTGTTATATTAGAAAAAAGAGGAATATTTTTTTTTGCCGCCATTTAGAAGTCAAAAAAAATGAAACCTTGACTTAAAACAGATTTATGCAAATAGGATCGCATCGCTAGTTGCATTCTTCTGTAAAAAACAATATTTACGTTATAACAACATTTTAAAAGCAAAAAAAAGCTTGTTTATATGGAAAACTGATAATTTTGGTCTAAATAGTAGTTTCAAATGCATTTAATTTTTTTTGTTTTTGTTTTAACAAAGGCCATTTTTTTCGTTTGTACAAAATTATTTTTTCTTTCGATACGGCTTTTTTGGATATAAATCCTACTCAAAGATAGTTTCCTTTAGAAAACCAATAATAAAAACATACCCAATATTTAAACGCTTACTTTATCTTGTTTGCGAACGCAACGCAATACCATTTCATTTTTTAGTCTTGCCGCAATTTTCTACTGGTATAAGAGATTACTTTTGTTTTGAACTTTGTAATTACACAAAAAAATTCACGTGGTAATATGCTTTTTTGTTTTTGACTTGCAAAAGTGCGCTAAGCTAAAACGTTCTTTGTACGTATGTCTATTGCAACTTGGTTTTAATTTTCTTTTAATCGTCACTTTGTAAAAAAAGTGAAAAATTGGAAATTATAAAAAAACTAACCACGAATAAATCTTAAATTTCAATGAAAATTCCTATCAAGTATACTTTACCAGCGTACTTGTACACAGAGAATTGGTATGTTGCATTAGTTAGCCAAAAATACATATAGTGCAAAAGTTATACGAAAAAAAAAATAATTTAAGTCGGCTCTTAAGACTATAACTGCATAAAAACGGCTATATAAAATATGAACTTGTGTTCTATATGTTTATGAGCATTTTTGGACACGGAATTCTTATCCTCGACCTTTAAATAGATATAATGTAAAGTTATAGATAACCAGTGAATTGAATTGTAAAGAACGCATACAACAGTGTAACGATTTCTTAAGTATTCGACCGAGGGATTTGACATGAAACGCAATAAAAGATATAAAAAGATGTGCTTCGACATGGTAACAAAGGAACCCATAAACAAGTCAGCGGCGTAACCAGAGAAGGTATTAAACAAGGGACATGAATCCCTCTGATCTAAAAGATGGCGCACTGTAGAAAAACGTGCTGCTTGTTTTGGCGCGGAAGTTTTTTGTTTTTACAAACCAAATCTATACCCATAAAATTAGAAACGTATTTTTAACAAAATACACGATACAAATACAGTCTGCCTTCTCAAATGTGCAATATTTTGTGCAACATTCTTCAGTGTGTACATTAGAGTTTATTGTAAATACCTGTCCGATATAACTAAGATAAATACATCCAAATAATTTTTAAAACGCAAAAAGAAAAAATATATTGTGCGACCCCTACACTTGACATTTTTTTACGGGATTATATGTCTAATATATACTAGTATAATTGATATAAACATACCGTAGCCAGATGTTCACATTAGAGAGGAGCAAAATTATTGGCTCCATATAATTTCTACAGTAAAAATAATAAAAAATGTTTACATTAAAAAATTTAAGCCCCAGTTTAAAAATTTGTGTGACCGTATATATGCAAAAGGACCACATTAGAGATGGGTGACTGTATGTACAATTTCAAATTTTGTTTTTGCCTGTTTTTTTTAAAAAAAAAAAACCTACACCTTCCGCGGCTCTTCCTGGCTTAACTTCGATTGCTGCCCTATATTAAGGTATTTTACGAAAAGTCGTAAAGTAAGAACGGAACATTGCGGTTAGCTTTTACACCTTTATTTACAGAATTAACAAAAAATTATCTTACAAGCACGAAAAAAAAACTAAATGATAAAACATAAGAACGAAAATATTAGTTTGCCTTTTTAAAATATAAAAAAAAAGTATGATGTACAAAAACGTCTACTGTTTGCTAATTTTTTTTAACCTGTAGATTACAATTCTTTTTTCTAAAACTAGGCTTTTAAAAATTTACATTCACATGGTTTTATAGAAATCATTACATATTCCAATGCAAAAAAGACGTTTAGAAATATGACTTTGGTTCTTGGTACGTGTTTTTTAAAGTAGTATTCGCAGCCAAACATCGAAAAAATTGTTTTAAAATATGTAACTGCAAGAAAAAAAAGTATGCCGTTTTAAAAAACCTTATGTGTAAAAAATAAAAAAAAAAATTGGATTTTTGACGCTTGAAAAACTTCTTTAATAATCATTTCAATGTTTTTAAAAAAAAGACAATTACTTTTGCGTAGTTTACCAGTCTATTAATATTTTACTTCAAATTATTGAAGTTCTAATATCTGTATTAAATGCGTAAAAGCAGTCTACAGTACAATGGTTTTTTTTGTTGATGTAACAATTTTGTAGAGAACATGGACTTGTATTGATTAATATAGTACGTCATTTTTTTTAGATCCTAATCTAAGCGATTTGTTTTTTAAACACAGCATAGAACAAAAAAATTAAATTCGTGTAATCTCAGAAATATTGCGTCATTACTTATCCGTACATAAACTCTTCGTATTTTATATATTTACGAGAAATACTGCAAATTTGTAAGTTTCATTCTAAAAAAGCCTGCCCATATGACAGATTATGTAAAAAAACATTGCAGCTCCGAAAATATGTAACTTACGCTTAAAAAGTTCTGTCGTCAATTAGGTTACAACTTAAAGAAAACAAAAAAATGAAAAAGATGCAAAAAAATACTTAAAGCAAAACAAAACTCATTTTAATCTGTAAATAAATAAAAAGTATGTATATTCAAATGATCGTTTTTATCGCATGTAGCTTTTTAATTGTACCGAGTCTTATGCATGTGCAAAACACAAGTATTATATAGTATTATATAGTATGTTATTACAGGGTACCGCAGCCTTTACGTAAACATAAGAATAAATTGCATTTATATTTAATTTTACCACCCTAGATCATCTTAACGATATTGTTTGCATATAGCCAAAACTTGTACAGAACTATCAGATTTATAGCATAAACATAACATTTTTACAAACGAATGTGTCATAAAAATAACAAATTTGTACAAAAAAGTTACAAATTCATGCGTATTAATGTCAAAAGACGGGCAACTATAAGCCAATTTTGTTAAATGATATTTTTTGATACAATACATATTTCTGTGGTTTAAAAAAATAAAATTTACTGCATGCGCAACTGCATTAGTTGTTTACTTAAACAGAACTGTAAATGCGGTCTTTTGTATACTAAGGAAGACTTAGGTTTATAGGATAAGCACATACGAAATTTTTTTATTTTTGACAACAATAGTACTGCAATACAACTATGGCGTTTGTAACACAAATGCATTCGTAGCAGACGAAAACATCAAACTAAGCTGTAAAAGCAAAATAGGGCAGTTTACTCTTGCCATATATCGTTTAAACTTTGTATAAGAACGTATCAAATCCTTTTAAACCTTTTTTTTTATCAATATGCTTAAAAACACACGAACTTCGTACATTACTGGCAAATGCAAATATAAGTTTCGCATGTAATGATAAAGTAAAATTTTTATTGAATCTTAAGATAGACTGCTAGCTGTGTAAAGGCCTACAATTTACTTTGAAGATCAAAAACAGTATACAATTTAGTTGTTAATCTTATCGTGTTTATACGCTATTTATGCAAACATCCTAAGCAAACGCTTATCATGGCCTTCTTACTTTAAATTGCAAGCAAAATTAACAGCAAAAAAATAATCAAAGTATACAAAAAATAACAACATAAAAAAGAAAATGCAATCAGTGTTTTGCATAACATAAAAACTGTTTTGTACACAAAACAGCACAAAAAATGCAGCAAATATTTACAAAACAGCTAAAAGTGCAGATTTTGCAAATATTTGTAGCAAAAAGCGTATTAAAACATTTGCAATCAATATGACCTGTTGCAATGGTACATGCTAGATAGCTTTGTTGACGCACAAAATAGCGATTGACGTATGAAATGTTGAGCTACGTTTAGAATCGTAATATTAACAAATTTATACTAACAAAGAAATTTTTTAGTCGCAAAATAAAAGTTAAACTGATTGAAACCAATTTTTTTATTGCCTTAAAAATAGCTGTAAATCGCTAATCAAGCACATAAACCGTTTTAATTTCAAATTGATTTTTAATGTAATTTTGAGATTATTCTAGACAGCCTGTCTACTTTAGAAGGTTTTATTTCAGAAGTCTAAGAAATATAAAAGTATTTCGTAAGACGATGCACAAATAAAAAAGCTTTTTTCACACCTCGCAGACTCTTAAAAACCGTTATGTACAAAAATTTGTACTATAAATTTCCTATGATGTTTTTTTGTAGATTCCGGGATTTTTCTGTAGCTTTACTAATCTAAAGTACATATGAATACTGTAAAAACACATCTTCTGTTTATTTTTTTTTGTAACTGTTAAAAGTGGCAACACTTAAACAACAGACGTAGCTGGCATTTGCGCGTCTTATGGTACACGTTCGTACAAGAATAATACCTTGTATTTTATTCATCATCAAAAAGAAAACAAAAAAATCGTTAGGAAAACAGCCATACTTGTTTTTCGTTTTTTTGTATATCTTTTTTTAGCTCGTTCATAGCTTTTTCTCTATTATTCTTTGTAATTTATAACCGCAAACAAGTAAGTAGCAACAACAAACGCAAACATTTGTATGCCTCTATCATTTGTGTCTTGTACCAGCGCTGTTACGAAATTCACAAAACACTGCAAATCTTTTTTTTGTATTAAAAACAAGCGAAACTTTTGGCGTTGCTTTTATTTTTTACTAGATTCGAGTGCAATAAGTAGGCGTATTTGTCAGTCCTTAAAACGTATGCCACCTTTAAATACCATAAAAAAACCATATTCTTTTTCTTTGCAATAAAGAGTTTATTTTTAATAAAAGACCTTAAAGCATGTAACAATATATGTGTCATATGTTTAGTATGGCAGCGACTAGTAGTTCTAAGTAATTACATTTAAAAAATTTATAGCTGTTATTTACATGTGGATTATACACAAGGTATGTTTATGCAAAAAATATAATTGGGCCATTATAAAAATACAGCATCTGCTACGCAGTCACAAATTTTTATGTAAATATAACCAATATATATTCCTTATTTTATTTTAATTGCAATAAAATATGATAAATAAAAATATTTGCTCTTTAAATCTATCATACAAAGTAATTTTTTTCATGTATACTAAACTAGAAAAAATCTGTTTTAATCAAAATAAAAATTGTTTAGGCATTAGGTCAAAACAATAATTTTTTCCATAGTAAAAATAATTTTGCAATAACCGCAAAAAAAAATTATAAAACAAATTAAATTTTACTATACTAAGCCTGTGATAAAGCATTAATAAAAACATTTAATGAATTTAATATAAAATGTGTCATTGTATTGTATAGTTTTATTTTAACTTAACCATATTAAATGTTTCTCTTTCATATTTTAAATCATAAGAAAAAGTTATTTTCACTTTTTACTTTTAAATTTTATTGCTAATTTCTATTTTATACTTTTTTTACACAGCAAAATTTATAAGTTATTTTTGCATTATATGTACGGTCGTTATTTATAGTAGTATGCATATCTTTTATGTGTTAATAGACAAAATTTATATCATTTACTTAGAAAATAAAATAGACTTTATGTTATTTTAATATTTTTATATACATCTGGGTACAACATCAATTCTAGAACACTTTTTTTATTCTTGGTCGTGATATATTGTTATGTGTAAATCAATGCTTTTTTGGGATTTTGTCTTGTTTATATGTACTTATAAAGAAACGACAAAATTGAAAAAACAGTAATGCAAAACGTAATTTGTATACACATAAAGAAATTTCTACTTTAAACTGTAACAAAGATTCACGTTATATATTTTTATAATTTGCGCATCATGTAAATTGCGCGTACTGTATTCTAAAAAATACACAAGAAAAATAAATGAACATTATTAGAAATAAAATTGCTTACAAATATTTTTATAGCAGAATAATATAGTGTAAAGCAACGATATGAAGTATTGTATTGTTTATGTATTGTAGAAAAAAAAAATAAATTGTATTGTACACAGGTGGCATATATAGGTAAGTAGTCTAAGAAACGCTGCAGCCCCTCACCCTCAACAAAAATCTGCGCCTAAGTTTACGGGGGTTAAATTTCGTGAGCGGAATTATTACAAGTGAACCAATAGGGCTCAGAAAATAATCTATGCCCTAGAAAAGCCTTTTTTACTACAAAACACTTTAAATGATATCAAGCGCATATTAATTTACCTCTAGCTCTATTTTTGTCTTAGATACACCCATACATGTCGATACTTTATCAAAATGTATACTGAACAACATATATAACTATATAATAAACAAGACACCTCGAAATGTGTTATTAAAGTAGTAAATGACAATGTAAAAGTACATTTCACATTGTAATATTTGGATTTTTTTATTGCAAGTTTTTGTTTTTTTTGGGACATTTTGCTAATTTTGTATTGTGAAATTGTTCACGGTGTTTATAAAGTTTCTTATACGGCTTATATACAAAAATTCGCATTTTTATAATATTACTGGGTAAATATATATATTTAGCCCAAAGGTAATATTTTGGCGCTGATAATACAAGCGTGTGTATGAAAAATGTGTTCCTTTTATTCCTAGTATCTAGAACACTGTACGTGGTTTTTACTTTTACGCAAAAAAAAATAAATATATTTTATTGAACAATAACAATAACAATATATTTATTTATTTTATATATTTTATATATTTTTTCATACATCTGCCGTAAAGTGCCATAAATAGGTCAAAATCAAAAAAAAATTGACATGATAAAATATTTACTTGTTTTTTGACGGTTTATTACACTAATTTCTTTTTAAAGAATTGCCCATATTATCGGCACTTTACGGTATATATATATATAAGAGAAAAACCTACCTAACTAAAAAAAAATAAATTTTTACTTTATAATCAATTAAATTTACGGTTTTATACCTGGGATCTTCGGATCAAAAAAACCAAAAAAGAGTAACCATATATTTTTTTTATACCTAGGTATTAAAAACAAATTTTGCACCAAATAAAAAAAAAAGTAAAAAAATACGACAATGAATATTATAAACCGGCATGGCGCTACATTTTTTTTTGCGGTAGATTTAAATAGGGTATTAAGTAACCACATACAGCACAAGTCATCAGTGTGTGATATACACTAAAAATATATTGTCTTATATTATTAGTTGCAAAAAAACAAAATTGATATATCATGTTAAAAAATAGTATATTGGTTAATATGAACAGCGGTAATGTGTTACATTTTTGTTTTTATTTGTACGACATAAAAGTATATACGTACTTTGACGTTGCTTTTACGTAAAAGATTGTGATTATCATTTATATACATATCTATTTTTTAAAATTGACTTTTCAATGTATTTTTTTTTCAGTTGATTAGAACGGCTCTTGCTGGAAGAATATAAAATAAACATTTTCTTGTAGATGGAAACCTATAATCATTTAATTGCGTTGGATTTTTTTGCAAAAAGTTCTGAAGTTTTGCATAATGTAAAAAAGAGTGGTAGAAATATCGTCTGTGAACTATTAGGCCGGTTCTTTTTTTATTTTTTCAAAACTTTTTTTACACAAAAACGATTTAAACAAAAAATGTTTTTGTCTTTTTTTAGAAACGTTTTTGAACAGATTTTTTTAAAAAACATGCATGTCTTTTTTTAAAAAAATATATAAGAACAAAAGCGTTTTTAACAAACCTTGTCTTTTTTAAGAGACGTTTTTACCGTAAAAACTGTTTCTTTAGTCTTGTCTTTTTCCAAAACACGTTTTTTCATGTGAAAACGTTTTTGAATTTTTTTAATCCCTTTTATACTTTTACAGGTTATCGTCTACAAATCAGAAATAAAATATCGAATTATGTATTTTTTATGTTAACATATGTCGTTATTAATGCTATGCAATTATATCACTTGTTAAATTCGTACGTAATCATATTTACAATTTTATGATTTCTTTGCAAATTTGGCTTGTAGTATACTTCACATATAATATATATGTTTATTTTTTGTATCTTTCTATTCTCAGACGCTATAAGAAAAAATATTTTTTTTGTAAAAACATGTCCTATACACGTTTTTGTACCCACGCCTAAAGTTAAAGGGGGACTCAGCACGTTTTTGGAATATTTGAAAAAAGTTTCCAAAAAAACTTTTCAGCAAAAAAAAGACATATGTGTTTTCTTTTTTACAAAAACAGTTTTTGAAAAACACCAAAAACGTTTATATAACAAAAAAAAAAACATAAAAGCGTTCCGTTTCTAGAAACTGTCTTAAAAAAACGTTTTTCAAAAACGTGTCTGCTATAAAAAAGACAAAAGAGGTTTTTCTAAACGTTTATGTGCAAAAACGTTTTTAAAAACATTTTTGGCCAAATAAAAAGACAAAAGTGTGTTATGATTGTTTTTTAAGATACACATTTGAATAAAAACGGATTTTAAAAACACGTGTTTCAGAAAAAAAAACACGCCCTTAAATTCGAACAAAGTTTTACACAATATATGTGATAGATACAAATATTTGTCTACGTGAACAACCGTATAGTAAACAAAAGTGTATTTTGCAAAATAACCTTATATTGATTTACATGGCTATTTATCTTTGTGTATTATGTACTAGAATTAACGTTAGATGTGGCTACAGCATGAGTTTAATCGCATGAAAAGTGAAATCAAGTATATTTGTTTAAAACAAAGGCTATATCATTGACACGTTCAAGTACAAAAAGATAATCATAGATATAGGTAGCAAAAAAAAATTGTTAGCTTAACATCTCACTCTTTTGACTACTGCAAACTGCAAAGTTATTAACTTGCCAATAAATGCTTGATATATCGTTATACAGATATTTTTACGATTTCAGAATGCTAAAAAAAAGTCCTTTTAATAGAATTTTTCTAAATGTAAACATAAAGTGCTATAAAAATACTAAACTAATCATTGAAAATTTTATGATTGTAATTTTCTTTAGATGTTATTTTTGCGTCGTCTAACTAAGGCTAGCGCTAAATCAACGTTTACATCAAGTCTTGGGTCAACGGCGAACCCAGGAATTTTATACGACAGGAGCTAGTCAGTTTATCGCAAACTAAGATGTATAAAACACGAGCTATTACTTGCAAAATCATATTTATTTATTTTTGCGGTTCGTATCTTAGGGCGTGTCTTTTTTTCGTAAACACGTGTTTTTAAAAAACGTTTTTGCCTAAATGTGTTTCTTAAAAACGTTTTTAAAAAACTCTGCCGTCTTTTTATTTCACAAAAAACGTTTTTGAAAAACGTTTCTACATAAAAACGTGCTTCGAACTTGTTTTTGTCTTTTTAAAACATAAAAACGTTTTTCTAAAACGTTTTAAAAAGACAGCTTTTAAAAACGAAACACTTTTGTTTTTTATTTCGCGTGAAAAAAGTTTTATAGTGTTTTTCAACAACTGTTTTTGCAAAAACAACACAATTGTCTTTTTTTATTACCAAAAAGTTTTTTAAGAACAGTTTTTCCAAAAACATATATTTTCATAGCGTCTAAGAATAGAAAGATACAAAGAATAAACACAAATATTACATGTTAACTAGATTTGAACCGCAATTTTTATTTTTAAGCAAAAAAAAATTAATTAGATTACAAATGATTTTAACAAATGATAAAATTGAAAATCATGATAAAAGACTCTTTACCCCTTTCACAGTCACTGTCAAGTATACTTGACACTTAAATAACCCCATTTCTGTTTTTTTTCAAGTATACTTGACACTATACAACCCCCTTTTTATAAAGTGTCAAGTATACTTGACACTAGAAAATCAATTTTTTCAAAGTGTCAAGTATACTTGACACTCAAAAATTTCAAAACTGTAATGTCAAGTATGTATGACACTTTGATCAAAGGAAAACAATGTGTCAGTATAGGTGGATAATGTTTTGTTTTAAAAATAATTGTAACATCCAGATGATAGATCTGAATGCAAGTACCTCATTTTTTATCACTTTAAGTAAAAGAAAATAAGGATCGTTGAATCGTATAAACAATAAATAAAAATACACAGTTAACTTGACACACACAATTGAATAATGACAAAAAGCTAAGAATACTAAATAATGTATATTTTTTCAATAAAAGTTATAATTTGCTGTTATAAATGTAATAGTTCATTTCATTGATTCAAGTGGTATTCTTTTAGAGATAAAATTTATTGCTTGTGATCGAATGTATTTTTAAAGTATTTATTTCAGCGCATATATTTTTATATTTCGCAGTAGGAAAAGTAACTTCGATTTACCTTTTATAAAACCAACATTTATTATAAATTTTATCTCTTATTTTTTAACATTAAGCTCGATTCAGTGCATTTGGCGTTGATTTCGAATCCAAATATTTTTGTTTTTAATTTGAATTTTACCCACCCTTCAAATTCAAAGATTTTCTACCCCCTAAAATTGTGAAAGGATAAAAATAAAATTTAATAATATGAACTCTTTTCTTCATGCTATATATAAAAAAAAACCTGTAAAAGTACAAAAAATTTTGCACAATTTAAAAACGTTTTTGACTAAAATCGGACCTGTTTTTATAGAAAGACACGACATGAGAAACTGTTTTTTTAGTAAAACGTCTTTCGAAAAAAGACAACGTTTTAAAAAACGTTCTTGTAGAGTTTCCATTTTTTTTAAAAAAACATGCATGTTTTTAGTAAAAATCTGATCAAAAATGTTTCAGAAAAAAGACAAGAACGTTTTTTATTAAAAAAGTTTTTATCGCAAAAACGTTTTTGAAAAATAAAAAAAGACACGGCCTTAATATTTTTTTTATTTTACATTTTTTATCATAAAACCTTAGCACAAAATAGTTCCCACTAAATCCAGACGCAACTCCTTATTTAGGGAAGAGCACGTGCCCATCCCTGCCCCTTGGGTACGAAACTGTCTTGGGTGTATAAAAAAATCGTTTTTTAACATTAAGATAATTTTTTTTGTTTTAAGATTTCAATTATTCTAAGCCATCTCCAGTATATCTGAAAAATCTCTTTGTAGAAAAATCTATGCATAGAAATAGTTTATCACATTGCGTAACATTAGTGCTATCTAAGCTGTTTTATATCAAAATTATTAAAAAAACAATTATATATCTTGATACTAGCCAAGATTGATATCTATTTACTAGAGTCTTTTCTTGAAAAGATATTTTTAAAGGATATATTTTTTGTAATGTTTTACACCCCGATAGAAGTGCAAATCGCAGTAAGGTAAAACGTATTGAAAATTGAAAAAAAAACAAACGCATATTACATCTGCAAAGAGATTTGCATCGATATGTAAAATTTTACAAATTTTTGCATACGTATAATACTATCTAGTATTTGCTTTGCATTGCTGTAACTTTTCATCAGACGTCTTTTTTTTATGCATATTTTGCAAACTCAAGTAAAAAAGCATACAACAATATTTCAGCGTGTGTTAATACAGAAATACATACAAATACGTACTTGAGGCATTTTTCGTATTTTTCTTAACAATAAATAAACTATGAAAAAAGCATGTGAAAATAGCAGCAATTATAAAAAGGCAGCATTATTTAACGCAGTGACGTCTGAGGTATTAGTTTACATTCTCAAGCATTTTTTCTGCGATTGCAGGCAATATACATATGTTAGTTCTCTTAATGATACAATCTTGTAACGACAGAATAAAAAATAATTTACGTATTTTTTGCAAATAAACATTCCACAACTGCATTTACACTTGAGTACCTAAAAAAATTTAACATCTGTGCAGAACAGAAAAACATTACCGATTGTAAATCTTATAAAAAAATAAGTCTAAATAAGAACTTAAAAAACAACAGGTAAACAAAAACTGAACGCTAGTACTAATGCAGTTAGAATTTTATACTGTAAAATTGGTTAAATTAGTCAAATAGAATGCAATACAGATAACAAGATATTATTTTTATATGACTTTCACGTATTCATTATATTTGAATTTCGCCGTCAATATACAGAGACGGGTTTACAGTCGCCACGGAAACATTAATTCTAAGGCTTTTTGTATTTTGGATTTGAGGGTCTTAAAAAACAATTTGAAAATGTATTTTTTGTATTAATACAAGTACGCATATGTGTTGTTATTATTTTTTATAGCATTTGTAAACCTTAAAGATTTTGTGCCACATATAATATGTCAACTTTTATTTTTTTCTCAAAGGGCTATAACTAATAAAAAAAAATTACCTACATATAGTATAACCAAGGTATGATGTACATGACAGTGTAGCAATCTGCAGCAGAAGATATTTGTTTGTAGTTAAAATATGTATTAACTTTGTTTATTTTGTAAAATTGGTTTTATAAAACAAAAACTCGTGTGTTTGTTGCACACAATAACATGCTATTTTTAGATTGCTTGCGTTCATATCTAAGCCGTACCATCTTATCAATTTCGTTTCTATCCTATAAATTGCTAGCATGTATTTTGTTAAATGAATATTTTTTAAGACAGTGCCTAGTACACAGAATTAATAAAATGCGCCTAAATAACGCAAACAACCCGGCCTACAGTTTATTTATTTGCTTAAGCCTTAATACTCATAATCAATGCGTCTTTTACACAGTGTTACGATGCATGCGCTGCATGTGACATATTTTAACAACGACTGTTTGTCCATCATTTGTTGCAAGCTACACCAAAACAACTGATTTTTATCGCATAATTAGGATAAGCGTATGATCTTGCGTTCATCATAAAACACTTTATCAATTTACAAAAAGCGATTCAAGAGAAAACACAGAACGTAACGCAGTGTAATTTAGTTGATTTTGCACAAAAAAAAACTTTTATCATGGTAATTCCTATACGTAAGTTCTGTAATACCTTGCATTTTGTTGTTCTTTTTTTTTAAAAAATGTAAATTTTTACTTGTATACATTTAATTGGTTTAAATACAGATTTTACTATACCGTCATTGTTTTTAAAAAGCGATAGTTAATGCATACTAAAATAGAAAAATACAATAAAAAAGCACATAAACTATAAGTAATAAATATCATGTAAAAAATCAAATTAAAAAATTGCAGATCTTGCATGTGTGCACTATTAGAATGTCTGTTTTTTATTTGCAAGTAACGTAAAAAGTGTTTTACTGCCGTCGGTTTAAAGGCGCTGTTGCTCGTTAACAAAACACTTCGGTAATCAATTAATTTTTTCGTTTTTTGTTATGTTTTGTTAAATATTTTTTAAGATACTGACACAACTCTTCAAAGAACGCAAAAAAATGTTTTACGTACAATACAGCACGTATGCAATTTTTTTTGTTCGTTATCTTCAGTGCAGGGGTGTAGCCAGGTGGATATTTTGGGTGCAGCAGCATCTCCCGTGTTTTTACGTAAACTTAATATAAAAGTTATAAACAGATAACACGTCATTTCTTTCGTAAATATAGACTGGAAGAAAAATTCTAATTTTAAATTTTTTACCAAAAAAAATATTTTTACCAAAAAAAATATTTTTATTTGATACAAATATTTTAGTGTATAGAAAAAATTAGAATTCTCAGCCCCCATATTTATAAAATCCCAGCTACGCCTCTGCTTCACTGTACAAATTTTCTCTGTACAAACGCAAAATATTTTTATTTAGCCTCGAGTTTGCAAAACGCACTTTCAAAAATTAATGTGTGGGTAAATCCTGTTGACGTATACAAAAAACTAGCATTAAATACTAAATAATGATGTTGAATTTTTTTTGCATAAAAACTCAATATTATTATGTAAAATACTCAATCATAGAAAAAGCAGGTATTTGAATTTTTTACTGCTTTAAAGCATCCTGCTTAAAACAAATTTCTTATATTCCGTGTACATATGTTTAAACCGTTTTTGTAACAAAGAGGGGATCAAGTTTAGTTACGTTATGCAAACGTACAAAGCCTACTAAATATAAAAGCAACGCAAAAGTGTAATTGGCAAAACCCCTCATGTACATCGCATGCTTTTTAAAAATCGACAGGCAAACAGATATTGTGCAAACATCACTACGCAAGTATGTAAGCAAGGCAAAAAAGATTACTGTATTAAAAATCGTAATTTACTGTAAAATTCACGTTTTTGACAAAGAACTTAGTAATATGCAATCGTTCTATTACATGTTGTGCAAGAAGGTTTGCAAATCCATTTTTTGCCGATTATTGCTACCGATTGTGTTTTCGCGTGGCATAAACCGAATCATTCCTTATTGCTATTGCAAACTCTATATTATACAGATAAAACATTGTTCGCAATAGCAAAAATGCAAATTTTTATACTTAAAAACATAATGTACTGCGTATATATATATATAACAGCTGTACAACATATCTGGATTGTTTGTTGTTTTTTCTACTGTTTTTTACCTATATTTTCTACTTAGGCGGATATAGATTTTAAATTGTCTTAAGAGCAATAATTATGTATTTTATGCGTCGTTCGTACAAGGAAAAATGTATTATACAAAGTATAAGAATTATTTGTTGTATTTAAGTTATTAGTATGCATATTTTGCATGTAATTTTAGATATCGCTTTTTTTTTCCTTTCTAATGCTATACATATATAAAAAAATAATACCTTGCAACTAATTTAAAAGCATGTTAATTCGTTTTGCGTTCTATATTGTTGTGATTTGCTAAATGCTGTTTCTTATGCACCTAGTGTTGTAGAATTTTTGCGATTTAATTGATGTGTTCTTCTAGTTTTTGTATAAAGTCGAATACTCTTAGGGGTTTGATATGCAAAAAAAATATTCAATATTTTAATTTTGCTTTTTTTTCATACAAAAAATTAAGTTTTGGATTAATATAACAAGGGATAGTACCATACTAAAAATAAATATATGATTGTATATTATTTCGATGCAGAAACTATAAAGAAGTATGCGAAAAATATTTTTGTGAGCGCGCATTTTTACCATACAGATA
The DNA here is from genome assembly GCA_034694785.1 of Agrenia bidenticulata. NCBI lineage: Eukaryota > Metazoa > Arthropoda > Collembola > Entomobryomorpha > Isotomidae > Agrenia > Agrenia bidenticulata. The sequence goes on along the minus strand of JAQFYM010001757.1, from coordinate 511 downwards.
CTAAAAACATTGCCGATACTAAAAATAGTTTACCGCTATTGTAAAATAATTGACCAGTATAATGACACTTAAATGCATGCGTACTTGTCAGGTTTTCAGTGGCGTAACCAGAGGGGGCAAAGGGGGCAAATGCCCCCCTAAAGAGCTCACGCCTTATTTAAGGGAAACTTTTTTTGGGGCGTATAAAACCCCCAAAAATCATACTTTTTAAAAATTTGTATTTTTTTTTAATTTTTTTAGGATTTTTTGTATAAAAAGAAAAAAATATTTTTTTGTTGTTTAGCTCATTTTTTTTTTGCCCATGAAAAAAAAACAATCCTGATTGCGCCCCTGTAGGATATGGATCTTTTCGTTTTGCAAGTAATTATAATTTAACAATATTTTACTAATGTTTTTTTTATGTATGCATACAATGTAAAACAAAAAAAAAAACGCTTTTTGTTTATCAAAAAAAAATTTTGTTATTTTTTACAAAACTAAGCAGCGGCGTAGCCAGGGGGGGGGGGGCGTG